>BPLR01003702.1:0-182127 GCA_021605095.1 Caerostris extrusa
TTGGCTCATTTGGGTCCCGTCCAAAATATAAAAGGGCCTCAGATATTTCTGAAAGGGTAGATTTTCTTTCGATTTTTTTATTCTTTTTTTTGCTGAAACTGCGCTGTCAGTCACAGCCACTTGTCGAATTGAATAGTAGTGGAAGCAGCCTCAAGATTACCCATCTGGTGTCAGAAATCAAATAAACCCTTCTCTCGAGCTGCTGCCTCCTCCTTTTTGTGTCGTCTCCGCTGGAGAGGGATTCATCTCAAACACAGCCAGAATTGCTCGTCTCAGCTCTTGGAAATAAAAATAAAGCGAGGAGCTGGAGTTGAAAAGATGTGGCTTTTCTTGCTGCTGGAGTTCGGGCCCATTTGCTTTAAGATGGCATTTTTCACTGTAATATATTCGCACACTTAGCTCGCGTTGATTGACTGGACCTTGGGGCCTCCTGATGCATGACAGTGCTTGCCTGGGAGTTTGCAGTTGAAGGACAGATGGCTTGATTATTGAAAATTTAAAATTTCCAGTTATATCAATTTCTCATATTATAACAGATCTAGTTTTGTATCATTATTGTGTTCATAGCATTTGTAATTGCTTGGCAGTGTTGCGCACTGAGAAAGAAAAGTACTTCAAACGATTTTATAAAGTAAAACACATGAAAAGAAATTTAATAAAGGGCCCAAGAAGTACTAATTACACTCCAAAGATTTTTAAAAGGAAAATTTAAAAGAAAACACCAGTGTTCCAAATCTATGAAAGGAAACAGGTACATGAAAGAAATTTAAGAAGTGAGAAAGAAAACATGAACGATTTTTATAGCATCTAAAAAATAAGACGAGAGTTTTAATAAAATATATTTGAAAATTTAAATTGTATTCTCCAAACAGTATCCATTTATTTAATGGGTATAAAATAATTAATTGTTAACATGAAATGTAAGCCATTGTAAGCCTTCTAAATGTGCCAAATTAAATTTGTATGATGTTTTTTGAACTCACCATTCAAAATCTCCTCAATAAATCTGAAATGGAGACTACTGCTTAAATTCTCCATCACATGTATTTCGACTTTTCATTTTTCAGTCGTTTTGCGCCAGTTGTCATGTCACTTATCGAAATGAAGGTGAAGGTGAACAGCCTATCTGGTGTCAGAACAAAACAAACCTCTCAGAGCCTTCAAGGTTTCTTACTTCTTTATTTTGTTTATTTTTTATTACAAAAATTGAAACGAGCAATTTAAATTCCTCCAATATTGATCGGGAGTGGGGTTATTCCCCCTCTCAACAAAAGATTATCGCCAAGCATGAGGGCAACAAAAAAGTAAGAAACCCTTGAAAGCTCTCGAGAAGGGTTTATTTTTGTTCCTGACACCAGATAGGTGTCTACGAACTGCCCACCCTTGCTATTCGATTCGATAAGTGACGGGATGATAGCGCAAAACGACACGAAAAGAATAGAAAAAGTCGAAGAAGCTCTTCCACCCTTTCAAGAAGGATATCTGCTGTGATGGACAGGAGCGCGCATATTTTGAAGGAATTTAAACTTCTTAATGGTCTCCATTATTTCAGATTTATTGAGAGAGTGTTTTTTGAAATAGTGGAGTTCCAACAGAACTTATCGCTATAAATTTAATTTGAAACATTTTTTAGAAAACTTCGCGGTAATTGAGCTTATAATTTTCATATTGAGTAGTTAAATTATTTTATTACCCATTAAATAAAATGGATACTGTTTGGAGAGATAGATCCTGGACCACTTGCCATGTTGTGTTTCCAATTTAAATTTTTTTTTTCATGCTATTTTATTAAATTTCTTTCATCTGGTTTTTTTTTTTAAATCTTTTATAAAATCGTTCATATTCTAGTTTTTTCTTTCTCGCGCTGTATTATTAAATTTCTTTCATGTGTTTCCTTTTCATAAATTTGAATTTTATAGTGTTTTTCTTTTTAAATTTCTTCTTCCTTTTTTTTATAAAAATCTTTTGGAATTGTAATTATTACTTTCTTGGGCTTATTTATTAAATTTCTTCATGTGTTTTACTTTTTATAAAATCGTTTGAAATTTTATACTTTTCTTTCTCAGTGCTTTATTAAACTACTGCACTAAGAAACAAATGCATGTATAGACAACATGTGAGTACAAAAACAAATCTGTATAATATGAAATTGATACCATAACAAAATTTTAAATTTTCAATAATCAAAACCATCTGTCCTTCAATATAAACTCCCAAGGTAAAAAAATATATATCCATACATCAGAAATTTTAAAATTTCCAATCAATCAACGCGAATTTAAGTGTGCGGAGTAAATATTTACGGTGAAAAATTGCCATCGCAAAAGTAAATAAATCCGAACTCCGAGCAACGAAAATACACTCTTTCAACTCAACTCAACTCGCTTATTTTTATTTCAAAAATTTGAAACGAGCAATTTAAATTCCTCCAATATTGATCGGGAGTGGGGTTATTCCCCCTCTCAACAAAAGATTATAAGGCGACAAAAAAAAAAGGAAGAAACCCCTTGAAAGCTCTCAGGAAGGGTTTATTTGGTTCCTGACACCAGATAGGTGTCTACGAACTGCTCCACCCTTGCTATTCAATTCGACAAGTGACGTGATGATAGCGCGAGACGACATGAAAAAGAATAGAAAAAAAGTCGAAGAATTCTTCTACCCTTTTTAAGAAGGATATCTGGTGTGATGGACAGGAACGCGTATATTTTGGACGGAATTTAAACTTAATGGTGTCCATTATTTCAGATTTATTGAGAGGGTTTTTTGAAATTGTGGGGATCCAACAAAAACTTCTCCCGTGCCCAAAATAAATTTATTTTTGAGACATTTTTTAGAAACTTCGCGCCATTTCTCTTTTAGTTTAATTATCTAAAAGTTAAGCTCATAATTTTTCATATTGGGTAGTTAGATGAATTTGTTACCCATTAAATAAATAGTTATGATTTTGGGGTGATTTATCAGAGATCTCCTGGACCCACTTTCAATGTTTTTTATTGATTTATTATTATTTTTTAATATTTTTTCATGAGCTATTCGTATTGATTGGTATATTTAAATTTCTTTCTCATTCTTTTCTAGTAAATTTCTTTCGTGTGTTTCTTCTATATTTTTTTTTTTAGAATTTATACTTTTTCTCTCTATGCTTTTTTTATTAAATTTCTTTCGTATATTTTTATATAATATCGTTTGGAATTCTATAGTGCTTTTCTTTCCCGTGTTTTTTTTATTAAATTTCTTTCATAAATTTTTTTCTTTATAAAAGGTTCAGAATTATAATTTTTTTCTTCCTCGTGCTTTTATTAAATTTCTTTCATGTGTTTTTTCTATAAAATCGCTTGGAATTCTATAGTTTGTTTTCTTCTCGTACTTATTTATTAGATTTCTTTCATATGTTTCTTTTAATAAAATCGGTTGGAATTCTATAGATTTTTTCTTTCTCGTGATTTTTATTAAATTTATTTTATGTGCGTTTGTTTTTTTACACAAAATCGCTTGGAATTCTATAGTAACACTCAGGATGACGGGAATACACAAAGAATGAAACTAACACACAGATAACAAGAACGCACAAGAGGAATGAAAGTAGCCCACAGATGACAAACACAAGAGGAGAGAAAGTAACACATAGGAAGACAAGAACACACAAAAAATGAAAGTAACACACAGCAAAATAAGAATAAAGAGGAATAAAAGTAACACACAGGAAGACAGGAACACACAAACGCTAAAAAAATAACACACAGAAAGACAAGAGAAAGCGAGATTAATGAAAGTAACACACATGTAAACAAATAATATAAAGAATAAGAATAAAGAGGAATAATTCCTACTTTTTTTCACTATATTGCAGAAAGTCCTTTATAAATAATTTTCATTCATTTTTAAGTTTATCTGTGCCATCTATTGGTAGATATATGCAACTTAAATCTAAAAAAAAAACTAAAATTAATTAATTAAATTTAATTACTGAATTAATATTTGAAAACACTGTATTAACATCCAGTGCCATCCACTACAAGTTCAAAAAATGTATTTGAACTTGAGTGGATGAATAGAAAGTATTTTTAGGAATGATTGAAAATTTGAACAAGAAATATATAGGGAGAGTATGAGCTATTAGAAGGAATTGAAACAAGATGAATTTCTGCATACACTGAAGCAAAAATTACCCCAACATGACCAAGTAACGTAACATGTTAGCTGATGGGAATTTCCTCTGATTTCATGCAAATACGAAACAGTTGCCTCTTAAAGAATTTACTAAAGGCTTCCTGATCTCCTGTAGGTGGACTATTAGTAGGAATTCTGGAGTGGTTTAAACGTAGTATTTTGCTGCGGAGCATACTTTTTATCTTGATGTTGGAGAAGCGTTGCATTAGGTCAATTCTCATTGAAATTTTATGCCACACATTTTATATTTAGAAATATATAATTAATAAAAAATAAAAGAGAAAGGTAATAGCATAAAATAAGACAGAGAAAAAAATTTTTGGAAATTTTAAAATGTACAAATATGAAATAAGAAGAAACTATAGCATTAAAAGAAGGTCAACTATCCGGTGGATCTTGCAATAATGACACTTCAAATGAAGGGATTAAGTGTTAAGGACAGTACGTGGTCTTTTTCTATTTTTAAACAAACGAATATCATACCTAGGGAAGAGAATTTAAAACCGAATTGCAAGTGTGAGGAAGATTATTGCAAATTTTTTAGAAATTTTAAGTATAAATTGGCGAATGTTTGGGAAGTTAAGCGATTGTCTAATATCCTGATTCCTGAGTTCCTGATATCCTGATTCCTGAAGTTTTCAAGTCTTTGGAAGCTTTCCAAGTTACTCTTTGCTGCGGAGCCCAAACTGGACTTACATAAGTACAATACTGGCATAAGTACCAAAAACTGGGCTTACATACTCTTTGTAATACATGTAAATAACCATATTGTCATGATATGACAGTTCAGAGTTTCTACATATTAGAGGATAGAAGATGCGGATAGCTTTATTAAATTTATTTCGTAGATTTTTAATATGCTGAGAGTAAGTGAGATTTTTATCAAAAGTGATGCCAAGATATTTAACTTGCTTGGACCAAGAGATAATTGTGTTATAAATAGTGATAGTGGACTATTAGTATTAACAAATAAAAAAATCACGTGGATTCACGTATCAAAATCATATGCAAAAAAATGTATAATGAAAATAACGCCAAATAAATAAATTTCTGATGTTGTTATTGTTTTCGAAGTAATTCAGTGGTGATGATAACCTTCCATCTACCACGGAATACTTCCTTCAGTTATTAACTGCCCTTGTAAACTAACTCAAAACAATTAAGTCATCTTTACTGGCAATATTTCTTTCAGATATTGGCTTTCGTGATCCATGGCCATCGATTCTTCTTCAAATTGGATTTGCTTTGAACTTTGAAGATCTCTTTCACTATCGCTCCCATATCCTTTATCCACGGGAAGTGATCAAACGCGTTGAAGTAATTTATTTCAATAAAACAGATAACATCCTGTAAAATATCTTGCAGCAACGTATATTATTTTCCTTCGGCACTCTAAGACGACTCAATTCAAAGAAAATCGAAATTTTATCTCGTTCTTCATAAACAAAAAACAAATACCTTCACTATAGTAGGCATTAGGGGAATTTACGACCCCATTTAAAAGTAAATGATCTTTTGTAATCGTTATTTCACTAAATTGCATAAAATCCATTTCAAAGAGAATCTTCGCACTTTTTAACAATTTTGAACACGCACGTATATATATATATATATATATATATATATATATGATAATTTTATTATCTAACATGTTCGATCTGATAGCTTCTTTGTTAAACTACAATATTATTACATCTTTATTTCAGGATAACAGAACTTTTCTTAAAATATTTGAGGTTCAATCTGATACTTCTTGTTAAACTATCATATTATAATACCTTGATTTCAGGATAATAAAGCTTTTCTTAAAATATCGAGATTCTGATCTGATAGCTCCTTTGTTAAACTATCATATTATAATATCCAGAGCTTTTTTAAAAATATCGACATTCAATCTGATAGCCCCTTTGTTAAACTTCATATTATTACATCTTGATTTCAGGATAACAGAGCTTTTTCTTAAAATATCGAGGTTCAATCAGATAGCCCTTGTTAAAACTGACATATTGTTACATCTTCTTTCAAAGATACAGAGCTTTTCTTAACTATTCTGATAGCTCCTATGTTAAACTATCATATTGTCACATCTTGATTTCCAGGACAACAGAGCTTTTCTTAAAATACCCAAGATTCAATCTGATAACTCCTATATTAAAAACATCATATTATAATATTTTGATTTCCAAGATAGCAGAGCTTTTCTTAAAATATCACGGTTCAATCTGATGGCTCCTTTGTGAAACTATCATATTATTGCATCTTGGTTTCCAGGTTAACAAAGCTTTTCTTAAAATATCACGGTTCAATCTGATGGCTCCTTTGTGAAACTATCATATAACTGCATCTTGGTTCCCAGGTTAACAAAGCCTTAAAATATCACGGTTCAATCTTATGGCTCTTTGTAAACTATCATATTTTTGCATCTTGGTTTCCAGGTTAACAAAGCTTTTCTTAAAATATCACAGTTCAATCTGATGGATTACTGCATCTTGGTTTCCAGGTTAACAAAGCTTTTTCTTAAAATATCACGGTTCAATCCACTTTGTGAAACTATCTTATTGCAGTTTCCAGGTTAACAAAGCTTTTCTTAAAATATCATGTTTCTGATGGCTCCTTTGTGAAACTATCATATTACTGCATCTTGGTTTCCAGGTTAACAAAGCTTTTTTAAAATATCACGGTTAATCTGAAGAAACTATCATATTATTGCATCTTGAAAGGTTAACAAAGCTTTTCTTAAAATATCACGGTTCAATCTGTGGGGAAACTATCAATATTGCATGGTTTGCAGGTTAACAAAGCTTTTCTTAAAATATCACGGTTCAATCTGATGGCTCCTTTGTGAAACTATCATATTATTGCATCTTGGTTTCGAGGTTAACAAAGCTTTTCTTAAAATATCACGGTTCAATCTTGCTCCTTTCAGAATCTATCATATTATTGCATCTTGATTTCCAGGTTAACAAAGCTTTTCTTAAAATATCACGGTTCAATCTGATGGCTCCTTTGTGAAACTATCATATTATTGCATCTTGATTTGGTTAACAAAGCTTTTCTTAAAATATCACGGTTCAATCTGATGGCTCCTTTGTGAAACTATCATATTATTGCATCTTGGTTTCCAGGTTAACAAAGCTTTTCTTAAAATATCAAGAAGGATTCAGTTTCACTCCTCCTCCACAATCTGAATTCATTCAATGTTTTGAGATGCCTCTTATACAAAGTTTTATTAAAAGACACAAATGTAAAGTAATCCAAGAGACCGTGGGAGGATTTGGATGGTATGCATTCAAGTGGAATAGCCTCGATTCCTGTTTCATATTTTTTTTTCCAAACATAGATTAGTAGATTTAGAGGTATGACTGTCAGCCTTATCCTGGTGGATCTCTTTTAGAAGTCCTTCCTGTATCATAAAAAAAAGATACACATTGCAAGAAACCTTCTCTTCAAATGTTTCGAAATGGGATCATGTAATAATTTCTTTCATTTTACATAAAAAAAATAATAAAAACATTTTTCGTCATTTTTATAACTTTCGTGCTTTTTTCGCAAACGAAAAGAAGTATCTAAAATATGATAAACAAAACTGCAACGTGCAACAGACATTTAAGTGCCATAACGGAAATTATTCGTTTCTTTATGTATTTTTTTTTATTCTGCATTAAAATCGCATTTAACTCATAGTTCGCTAAGCACGTAAGGAAAATAAAAGTTATCTGGAAAACTTAACGAAATGAAAAAAGAGAGAGAAAAATCGTCGAAGTTCTTCGTTTCTCAAACAAATAAGATTAAGAAAATGAGATTTAAAAGCCCCCCTCCTTCAATGATTATTGACGAAAATAAAATGAATTCTCAAAATACATGTTGCAAAAAATCGAGTAATGCCCCCTGATAAATAAAATGCCCCATTTCGAATACGATCAGTAAAATTCCATTTGAATTATAAATGAATAAAGTTTTTTTATTGATATCGTCAATCAAAAATATCATAAAAGAGGGAGCAATAATTAATGAAGTTGCAAATATGATGTTTCTACTTCAAAGAGCACTATGCTGGAGATTTTTTTCACAAACATCGAAAAACGAAAATTATAGTAAATGTTTTTAAAACATCTAAATTTAATGCCAAAATGCCCCCAGTTTTATGGTTGCACGATATACAATAGAATTTAATGTTTGGTTTACTCTTATGTGAAAAACTTTTAAAGAACAGTAATAAAAGTGTTTGTATTAAAGCTTTTCAAGAACATTTAATATTGATGCGTATTCCGTAGTGCACGTTGTGGAGATAGCCATCGAGTCTCCTTGTTTCTGAAAGCAATAGGCCCTCTGGACACTAGCGACTCATATTATCATGGGTTCATAAGTCAGGCGCTTAATACATGTTGCGTTCGACTTTTCTGCTGTATTTTGAAGGTTCAACAAGAAAAGCAATTAAAAATGTTATTTTGATTTTTTTGAAGTAATTATAACATTAGATTATACAAGTTACAATTACAATTACAATTAGATTATACAAGTTACAATTATAATTACAATTAGATTATACAACTTACAATTACAATTACAATTAGATTATACAAGTTACAATTACAATTATAGTTAGATTATACAAGTCAAAAACTTCTAATTTTTGCAGAGGTTAGAAAATGAAATCTGAAAATTAATGCGAGAAGCTTAAAAATTATCATTATTTATGAATGTTAAATGCCACATTGGTCAAACAACATATACGCAGCTGACCTACGCACATGATGCACGCGCATCGTCAACTCATTGATGTACCTAACTGGTGCAGCACTATCCTACGTAAGGGAGCCGACCCCTCGAGGAACTGATTTATTGCAACTGATTTATTGAAGAGAAACTATATATATAGCTTGTTAGTTTCTCTGCAATAGACCAGTAGTAATAGCTATATGTTGAGACGTGATAACATGATTTTTTTAATATCATGAGAGTATGTATTTCTTGTTAATGTTATCCTCGAGATTGTTATAATTAATTTCTTTTCGGTTTTTATTAGTATATCTATTGGAATATGCTAATTTTTTTTCGGTTTTACTGATTTTCTAGACAACTTGATTCACCCGTTTTTTTGTACACCCTGTTAGCGTGTGTTTTGTATAAATATTTTTTTATCTTCTAATGCAATAAACCCTTTTGATATTTGTGTTTGTCTAATGATTTTCGATTCCTGTGTTGAAATTTATCACTACTTCGGATCTCGAATAATTTCTGTGAAGGGTCTAAATGTGAGAAATTTCAGGATTTTTGTATGGTGAGTGTTGTAATGTTTTTGTTATACTATCTGAATGGGTTTCTATGAATCACATAATAATTTACGTATAGCGTATGCTGTTACTGTTTTTTGTTATCCCAAATGAGCATGTTTTTAGTTCATTTCTTGCCAGTTCTTTGTTGTATATATATATATGTTAAATGGAAATATCTTTCATATTTATATATTGCTTCGTATAACATCATGATATCATATTTACACTAATAAGACACTAATAATAACAGAACGAAACAAATCATAATATTAAAACTCTAAATTGAAATATTTTTCATATTTATCTATTGCTTCATATAACAGTGTGAATTCTGTTACATTAATAAGACTATCATAACAACAGAATGAAACAAATTACAATATAATATATATATAAATATATATATATGTATAAGACATTAATAATAATAAAATTAAACAAATCACATTTAATCTCTCTACATATATAACTTAAATTGAATTATTTTTCATATTTATCTGTTGCTTCTTATAACATCACAAACTCTATTACATTAATAAGACAATCATCATAACAGAAAGAAACAAATCACAAAACACACATCCCATAATAAACACGACCGCTACATTGACCAATTCACACACAAAAAAAAAAAAAAAAAAAAAAAAAAAGAAGAACTTTGACGAGCCTATTTACAAATTCCCGTCACAGCGCAATGCAGCATAACAATCTAAGGATCCATCCTCTTTTACTGGCCCTTGTCCTCACTTGTCCTCTTTTACAACCCTGAAAGATGAGGGAAAGCCAATCCCGAAATTCCCCCAAAACAACCAATCCTCCGCGGTCGTTCTGGAAACTGTGAAAAAGAGCTGTTTTCCATAAACTTTGTTGTTTTCATAAAGCCTAAAAGTGGTATATGCTTTACCCTTCCTCTCAAACGGCGGGGCATATAACTCTGGCTTGTTGGCCCAAGACGTGCTGCTTGGAGGGTTGTCATAAAAGGGTTGTATACTTAGAAGTACTTAAGACCCCTGGAAGTAGTTCATTTTTGGCTTGGCAAATTTCTTTATGTTGCTTTTTCTGAAAGGATTACCCTCCATAACCACATCTGAAAGAATATTGTACTTATACAAAATCCATGTTAATTAAAAATGCTGCCAGTTTTTTAACAATTTTTTTTTTTTTTTGGTACTAGTATAAAACGTACTGATTTAAGTACTTCAGTATTAATATAAATGTTTTGATAAGAAGTACTAAAATAAATTCAGTAAAGTAATTATGTTATATAAGTAATTTCAGTGCAACAATTCTATTACATAAAGCCTTAATAAAATAAGTCCAGTAAAGTAATTCTGTGAATAATTAGTAGCTTATTAAAACAGCTTTTTAACGCCCTGGCACTACAGCCCATGTTGGACCATGGCCGTCTGCCTATTGGCAGATTTCGAGACAGATTTGGTTGTTAGCTCTACTGTTATTTTTGTACACTTTGGACTAATTAGACCGGGACCTACTTGTAGGGTGTCATAAAGGGTTATATACTTAAAAGTATTTAAGACCCGCGAAAGTAGTTCATTTTTGGTTTGGTAAATTTCTTTGTGTTATGTTTTCTGGAAGGATTACTCCTCCACCCACACATTTTAAGGAATATAGTACTTGCACTAAGTCTGCCAGGTTTATAACAATTTTTTTCTTTAGTGATATAAAAGCGTACCGGATTAAGTACTTCAATATCAGTGTGAAGGTTTCCCTTATGTTATATAAGTAATTTCAGTACAGCAGTTTTATTACATAAGTCATTAGTAATTCTATGAATTATTAGTAAATTATTAAAATAACTGGCTGAATCCCTGACACTACAGCCCTGGGTGGGTCAAGGCCGTCTAATTACTGGCATATTTTTGTATATAAATATTCATATTTTTATTTTTTTCATTATTATTAGTAATATTTATATTTTTCATATGTACCTTTTGCTTCTTTTAATATCACGAACTCTGTTATATTAGTAATACACTCATAACAGAACAAAACAAATCTCAATATATTTCATATCACACTAAAGTATATATGTATTATATTACATTATGCATAAAAAAATTCATATTTTTTTATTTTTCATTATTATTTTTAATATTTATATTTTGTCTCATTTACCTTTGTTTCTTATAATATTACGAACTCTAGATATTAATAAGACAATCATAATAACAGGACAAAACAAATAACAATAACAAATATGAAATATATAACCGCAATATATTTCATATATATAAGGTAAATTAAGAACATTTTCATATTTATCTGTTGCTTCTTATAACATCACGAACTCTATCACATTAATAAGACAATCACAATAACAGAACGAAACAAATCCCAAAACACACATTTCTTCCCATAACTCATGCCTCCAATGATAAACATACGCCCGAAACATTGACTAATTCATGAAAAAAAAAAAAAAAAAAAAAAACGGAAACCTTCACGAGCCTATTTACAAATTCCCGTCACAACGCAATGCAACATAATAATCTAAGGGTCCATCCTCTTTTACTGGCCCCGTCCTCACTTGTCTTCTTTTATAATCCACCGAATATGAGGGAAAGACAATCCAGAAATCCCCAAAAAAAAAACCCCATTCTCCGCGGTCGTTCCGTAAACTGTGAAAAGAACTGTTTTCCATAAACTTTGTTGTTTTCATAAAGCCCTAAAAGTGGTATATGCTTTACCCTTCCTCTCAAACGGCGGGGCACATAACTCGGGCTTGTTCGCCCAAGACGTGCTACTTGGAGGGTGTCATAAAACGGTTGTATACTTAGAAGTATTTAAGACCCACGGAAATAGTTCATTTTTGGTTTGGTACATTTCTGTGTGCTGCGTTTTCTCGAAGGATTACACCTCCACCCACATATCTGAAGGAATATAGTACTTGCACAAAATCCAATGTTAATCAACAATGCTGCCAGATTTGTAACAATTTTTTTCGGTACTAATATAAAGCGTACTGGTTTAAGTACTTCAATATCAGTATAAACGTTTCGATTATGTTATATAAGTAATTTCAGTTCAGTAATTCTGTTACATAAGTCATTAGAATTTCTATGAATTATTAGTAATTTATTAAAACAACTGGCTGAATCCCTGGCACTAGAGCCCATGCTGGGCCACGGCTGTTTGCCTAAGATATGACTATATATATTATTATTATATATATTTATATTTTTCATATATACCTTTATATTATATTATAACATCACGATTTTCTGTTATATTATTAAGATAATCATAATGACAGCGTCTTATAAATCACGAAATATATTAAATGAAACAAATCAAATATATTTATACATGAAACAAATCGAAATATATTTATACATGGAATATATATATACATTTATATATTATAATAAAGTATATATTTAGTATATATATATATATTTTTTTAATTTAACAATATACACTCAAGAGCCAAAACATTATGACCACCCCTACATTTTGCAATGAATTCGCCTGGATAACGTGGAAGGCACGTGATCAGGTGGAAGTGGTATTTAACTGCTGTTGGAGAATCTGAAGAATCATTCTTTCACTTACTTCTGGGTGCGTGATGGGAAAGGCTGCGGATCTAAGCGACTCTGATAGAGGGAAGATTGTAATGGTTCGAAGGCTCGGAACAAGTATTTCCGAAACTGCACGACTCGTGGGTTGTTCGCGATCTACAGTTGTTAGTACTTATGCAAAGTGGATGAATGACGGTGAAACCAGCAGTAGACGACATGGTGTTGGACGTCCACACGCTATCAAAGAAAAAGTCGTCGGAGACTGTCTCGCATGGTGAAGCAAAACCGGAGCCAGACAGTGGCTCAGCTGACAGCCTAATACAATGCAGGGCCAAGTAGAATAGTATCGGAGCACACTGTTCAGCCGACACTGTTGGATATGGGGCTACGCAGCAAACGTCCCACTCGTGTGCCTTTGCTGACCAAGCGTCATCGCCAACTGCGCCTGCGATGGGCCCGGGAACATCGTGACTGGTCCATGGATCAGTGGGAGAGAGTTGTCTGGTCTGATGAATCATGGTTTGTGATTCATCACGTCGATGGCCGTGTCAGGATATCCCGTCTTCCAGACGAACAGTTGCTCCCTCAATGTACAGTAGGTCATACACAGGCCGGTGGTGGCGGTATTATGCTTTGGGGGACGTTCTCTGGGCGTCTCTGGGACCCGTGGTTGTGGTAGAGAAGACCATAAATGCTACAGGGTATCTGAACATCATTGCGGACCAGTTGCATCCTTACATAGCCTCTGTTTTTCAGCTGGAAATGAAATGTTCCAACAGGACAACGCCCCTTGTCACAAGGTTAAAATTGTGTTGGAGTGGTTCCAGGAACATGATGCTGAATTCCAGTTAATGTCCTGGCCGCCTAACTCACCGGTTTTCAATCCGATAGAACACATTTGGGATGTCTTGGGACGGCAGCTCAGAGTTCAAAGACCACCAATTCGCAATATCTCGGATTTGCTTTGACTGTTGCTTAAACATCTGGTACAATCTGACTCCGGCCATCTACCAAGGACTAGTGGCAATCCATGCCAAGGCGGGTTGAAGCTGTGTTGCGCGCCAAAGGTGGGCCAACTCGTTATTGACAGGTGGTCATATTGTTTTGGCTCTTGAGTGTATATATATATATATATATATATAGTTAACTTAAAATATTTTTCCTATTTATCTGTTGCTTTTTATAACATCACGAACTCTATTGTACTAATCAGACAATCATCATAACAGAACGAAACAAATCGCAAAACACACATTTTTCCCATAACTCAAGCATCCGCTATATTGACCAATTCAAAAAAAAAAAAAAAAAAAAAACTTTCACGAGCCTATTTACAAATTCCCGTCACAACGCAATGCAACATAATAATCTGAGGGTCATCCTCTTTTACTGGTCCTGTCCTCACTTGTCTTTTACAACTCTAGAAAATGACGGAGGGCCAATTCCGAAATTCCCCCACAAAAACAACAAAACAACCAATTCTCCGCGGTCGTTGCGGAAACCGTGAAAAGAGCTGTTTTCCATAAATTTTGTTGTTTTCATAAAGCCCTAAAAATGGTATATGCTTTTTACCCCTTTCCTCTGAAACGGCAGAGCATACAACTCGGGCTTGTTGGCCCAAGACGTGCTACTTGTAGAGTGTCATAAAAGGGTTGTATACTTAGAAGTATTTAAGACCCCTGGAAGTAGTTCATTTTTGGTTTGGCAAATTTCTTTGCGTTATATTTTCTGGAAGGATCACCCTCCATAACCACATCTGAAGGAATATGTTGCACAAAATCCATGTTAATCAAAGATATTGCCAGGTTTATAATAAATTTTTTCTGTACTAATATAAAGTACCTATTAAATTACTTCAATATCAGTATAAAAGTTTCGATATGAAGTAATAAAATAAATTCAGTAAGGTAATTATGTTATATAAGTAATTTCAGTACACAAGTTCTATTACTATTACAAAAAGAAAAAAAATATACATTGGAATAAAACGCAACGTAAAGAAATATGGATTAATACAAATATTTTTGATTGAAGATTCTGTTGTGTTAATTCATTATATGTGCAACTAAATAAAGGCGTTTTTACATATTTTATCACATGTTTTATTACTACCACTGCAGAATGAATAAAGAATTCTTGGATATCAATTTGGAAAAAATACATAAAAGAAAAAAATATACATTGAATAAAACGTAGCGAAATATTGATGAATACAAATATTTTTGATTGGAGATTCATTGTATGTGCAACTAAATAAAGGCGTTTTAACATATTAATTTTATACTTTTATTATAATTTTATACGGCATTTTTACATATATGATGAAAAAGTTTTAAAAAATATGATGAAAAACCGTTTTAAAAATATAATTAAACAGGATAGAATAAAATATAAATAAATTAACGAATATTAATCTTCAATTATTTTTGCGAGTAAAAACGTCTTCATCAAAAAAATTAAACCATTATAAAAGGTAACTGTATTTTACATAAACACTTTTTATTTTTTTATTGGAACATTGAAATTGTAAAAAAAAAAAAAATACACGCATTAAAAAAAGAAAATTATTTGATGCTTTTGATTAAAAATAATTGATAATTTTTAGTAATAATAATAATAATTTTTAAAATATGTTAACGAAAAAAGTATTCAAATTAGTGATGCAGAACTTCCAAGAACGATAAATTTCATGATAAGAAAACGATTTTATGATTGAAAAAAACGATTTTATGGTAAGAAAACGATTTTTTCTAATAAAAAAAATGGAACATAATTTTTTAAATCTGAAGAAAAAAGCATTCATAAAAAGCTAAATGTTTTCAATTAATTTTCGATAAAATAGTAAAAGATTATCCATATTTAAATGTATTGAATATAAAAAACAATAATTAATTTTTTTTTATTTATTACCAACACTTTGATTTAATCTGATTTTTAAACATTTAAATATTATATTTTAATTGGACTCTAAAAAATTTAATTTTTTTTCTAATTAATTAAAAAAAAAATTTGAAAGTTAATCTTACTCAAAATTTTTTTTTTCACTATTTTTCCCCTACAATTTTATTACCATGCAATTTCACTTTTGAAAGCATTCAATTTCTTATTTTACATCATTTTTTTTCTTTTTGGCAATTATTTTATTTCATACTCAAACATTAATATTCTCTGTTAATTTATTTTTTATTTTAGTTCATTTTAATTAGCGGTTGTTTTTCATTTTCGAAAAATGTTTCTTTTCACATGTTAATTAGCTATGGTGATTTTTGATTAGTTTTGTTGTGGACCATTTAATATATTGATTAAAATTGAATTTGTTTTTAAACATGAATTTTGAGGATTCTCTGTCTCCATTATAATACTTTAAAAAATATTAGTAATAATATCATTACGTTATGACAGCATATAAATTACTTTAAGAATACAATGAATTTATTTATTTTACAAATAAAGCATATTTGTATTTTCTATTTTTTTAGTGCCTCTGTGGTGTCTTTATTCAATTCCTTCTATTAATTCACAAAAAAATAAATAGTTAACTTAAATTATATGTTATAATGACTAGCGTTCTGGGGTTACAGGTTTCAGGTTCGAGTAACGGTGGCGCCTTGGACGAAGGTATGCGAGCATGAGAATTGAAAAAAGATAATTTTGCTAATTAAAGAATAGTTGAATTCCTGTGGTATTATTGTGTCCAATTTTTGTTGTCGTTTATTCCCTAATTATTATCATTTATTCCCTGATTTCGATTTTTGCTTCTGACTGATTTTTTGTTCAATTCCTTCTATTAGCTCACACTCTCCCTATATATATCTTGTTCAAATTTTCAAGCGTTCGTAAAATACTTTTTTTATTCATCCAGTCAAGTTCAAATACATTTTTTTGAACTTGTGGATCACACTGGATGTTAATACAGTTTTTCAAATATTAATTCAGTAATTTAATTAATTAATTTTAGTTTTTTTAGATTTAAGTTGCATAGATCTACCAATAGATGGCGTCAGAGAAACTTTAAAAAAAAAATGAATGAAAATTATTTATAAAGGACTTTCTGCAATATAGTGAAAAGAAAGTAGGAATTGACTTTAAAAAAAAAAAATTGTATGTTACTTGTTTTATTTTATTTTGAAGTTGAGTTGTCGTAATGATTTTACATGTCTAAACGAGGGATGGCCAACCCAAATGTTCTTCCGGGCCACTTTGGAAATGCATCTTAACTCCACAGGCCGTATATAAAATTATATAAATCCCTATATTCGATTTATACCTCCTACAAACATTTTTTTGGCGTGCAAAATTGAAACATAATGAGTTATTATTTTTTGTTTACTATTATTCTTACATACAAACATAGATAATATAATAATACTGATACTAAATGCACATTGTAAAGAAATATATAACACTAAAAATGAAATATAACAAGTAATATAAAAAAAATTTTAAGTCAATTCCTATTTTTTTTTTCACTATATTGCAGAAAGTCCTTTATAAATAATTTATATTCATTTTTTTAAGTTTATCTGGAGCCATCTATTGGTTGATATATGCAACTTAAATCTAAAAAAAAACTAAAATTAATTAATTAAATTTAATTACTGAATTAATATTTGAAAAAACTGTATTAACATCAATTGTCATCCACTACAAGTTCAAAAAAATGTATTTGAACTTGAGTGGAGGAACAAAAAAGGATTTGATTAACGATTGAAAATTTGAACAAGATATATATAAGGAGAGTGTGAGCTAATAGAAGGAATTGAAAAAATATATAAATATAAGCGAAATAAAAAGAAATAAAATCATTAAAAAATATTTATTTTACTAGTGCGATATTTGTTTCTCCACTCTTTCTCTTAGCTTTTATAAATCGATCTCAATTTGGGTATTTGCACATCGTAATGGGTGCTGTAGGTTAGCGTCCGTTATGTTTGAGTGTGTTTTTGTATATGGTTAATTTCTTTTTAGAAAAAAACGATTCACAGGTATAAGTTGAACCAAAAGCGCTAACAACTTCAACTAAGAGTCTGGTTTGCTGTGCTATCAACAATTAACTGTGCGTATCTAGAGATGGTCACTGCATCAGTGAAGTCACTTAAAGTAAAACATAGAGCTGGATATATTAGCTTTTCAAGATGCGCGCGCATCATGATTTAGCAGAATATAATTTAATTATTCTGCGAATTCACAACTGTAAACTCATCAATAAAAGGGCAATATGTGTCCTGTATTCGCAAGAATATTATTTTAAAATCAAAGTTAATTTTTCTCATAATCTCTATAGTTAATTTTTGAATAGTATATGGATGCACACATAATGATTTTTTTAATACATTAGTTTTCACGACTTTGGCCATTATAAAATAAATATAATTTGTAAAAGTGTGATAAAACTCACTAAAAATTTTTCAAGGAGGCAGCGAGTTGGCCACCCCTGGTCTATAACAAAGTCGCCAGCTGATGGAACCTCTGTCCTAATGCTCACCAGCCGTGCACGTTGCCGCTGAGCCATGAGCCTTTCAAATATCTTTTATAATTGCGGTACATAATTTTTCAGTCTGCATTACAAGTGACATCCATTTATTTCAATTCCTTCTATTAGCTCCCACTCTGCCTATCTATATCTTGTTCAAATTTTCAGTCGTTCATAAAATACTTTTTATTCATCCACTCAAGTTCAAATGCATTTTTTGAACTTGTAGTGGATGGCACTCGATGTTAATACAGTTTTCTCAAATATTAATTCAGTAATTAAATTTTTTTTTTTTAATTAATCTACCAATAGATGGCGCCAGATAAACTTAAAAAATGAATGAACATTTTTTATAAAGGACTTTCAGCAATATAGTGAAAAAAAGTAGGAATTGACTTAAAAAATTTTTTTTTTTTATATTACTTGTTTACTTTTTTAAATAACAAAACTATTTTCAAGAAGAAATTATTCTAAAATTCTTTATTATTTTTAAATTTTAAACAGTATTTGTTAAATACCCCGGATAATTCTGAACTTTTCTTTATTGAAATATTAAATGTTATAAATATTTTCATTGAGAATTACATATTTTAATCAATCTATTCATATAGCTATAAAAAGAAAATAATTAATTTTCTCTCCATTCTTCAAATTCTACAAATAGATAACAAAGCAATGAATTAATTTTCCTTATTAATTAATGAAACTGTTTTATAATAGTTGTTACCCATAAAATATATGGGTAATAATTATTATTTTAGGATGCGAGATTTTTCATGTCAGTAATTATTAAATAGCTCTGTAAAAAAAAAACTAATTCAAAAGAAAAATTTATGTAAAAATGTTCTAAAAGATCGTCTGGTGAAAGCAAAGACAATTTAATTTCAAAGTGAAAATTTTCAAGAAAAGAAAATCGTTTGGAATTGTATATTGTTTTTATTGTTTTTGTTATTTTTTATTTTTTGTTTTTGTTTGTTGTTTTGTTTTTTTGTTTTTTTAAATTTCTTTCAAGCACTTTTTTATATATAATATTTATTTATAAAATAATTGAGTAATTATTAAATAGTTTTGTAAAAAAAAAAAATTAATTCAAAAGAAAATTTGATCTAAAAGAGTTCTAACAGCTCTTCTGGTGAAAGCAAATACGATTTTATTTCAAAAATAAAATTTTCAAGGAAAGAAAATCGTTTGGAATTGTATATCTTGTTTTTGTTGTTTTTATTTTTATTTTTTATTTATTTATTTTTTTTTATTAAATTTCTTTTTTTTTTTTTTTATACATGTATTTTTATTTATAAAATAATTAAATTATTAAATAATTTTATGAAAATTAATTCAGAAGAAAATTTGATTTTTTTCTTCATCGTATTAATTTTCTTCCATTTTATTTCAAAAATAAAATTTTCAAGAAATAATGAAAATCGTTTGGAAATAATCATTTTCGCTAAATTTCAACATATTTTAAGTTGTTGATTATTGTTAAGATTTTTATTTTAAATTTTTTGATTTTTAAAGATTACTTTTATGTGTTTTGAAATATTAAATTCAAATTTTATAAGTAACCAGCCGAATAAATTTTTTTTTCAATTTCATAGGCGTTTTATTTTTTCCATTTTGTTATACCGAGTTTAGAAATTTTCCTAAAAACTATTTTTGAAATAATCATTGAGTTTCTCCAAATTTCAACATATTTTAAGAACCTCATTCTAAAAATAAATTTTTCTGATTTTAGCTTCAAGAAATATTAAACAAATGGAGTATTGAATTGGTACACAAAAAGAATAAATTTTGCGAAGAATTGTAAAGTAGGCGTTTTATGATTTTTATAATGAATTTGCAATAAATTAATTTTTTCCTAATAAATGATGAAAAAGATTAATGAGTTCTTCTCCAAACTTGTCAGAAAGTTTGATTAAATATAGAACATTTTTATTTATTTTTCAAAAATTTGGAGTCTGAGATAAAATTGAATTAGTACACAATATGCAGTTTTAAAAATTTTTTACTGAAATTTTTAGGGAATTAATATCAATTAATTTTTTGTAAACAAAAAAAAATTGATAAAATTCAAAAATTATGTATTACAAAATTTATTTAATATATTTTTATTTATTATGTTGATTAATTTTGTAACTGAGATAAAAATAATTAATAAAATCCAAAGATATGCATTCATTAAAAATTTTATTTAATATATTTTAATTTATTATATTGATTAATTTTGCAATTGAAATAAAAAAAAATTAATAAAATGCAAAAATATGTATTCATTACAAAATTTTATTTAATATGTTTAATATATTTTTATTTATTATATTGATTAATTTTGTAATTGAAATAAAAAAATTAATAAAATCCAAAAATATGTATTCATTTTAAAAATTTTATTTATAATATATTTAATATATTTTTATTTATTATATTGATTAATTTTGTAATTGAAATAAAAAGATTAATAAAATCCAATAATATGTATTCATTAAAAAATTTTATTAATATATTTTTATTATTATATTTAATATATCTATTTAATATATTTTTATTTATTATATTGATTAATTTTGTAATTTAAATAAAAAAAGATTAATAAAATCCAATAATATGTATTCATTAAAAATTTTATTAATATATTTATATTTAATAAATCTATTTAATATATTTTTATTTATTATATTGATTAATTTTGTAATTGAAATAAAAAAATTAATAAAATCCAATAATATGTATTCATTAAAAATTTTATTTAATATATTTTTATTTATTATATTCATTAATCTTTTAATTGAAATAAAAAAATTTAATAAAATCCAAAAATATGCATTTCATTAAAAAATTTTATTTAATATATTTTTATTTATTATATTGATTAATTTTAATATTGATAAGTATAATTGAATATAATAGAATGTAATATAATAGAGTAGAATATAACATGAAAGCATTTATTGCTTACAGAATCAAACACTGTAATTTATTTGAATTTTATTTACAAGAATAATTTTAAATTAGCAATTATTAATTTTCAATGGAATGTTAACATTTGTTTTAAGATGAATCGGATATATGTAGAAAATCTATTCGCATTTACAAACTAATCGAACTTTTTCTCATATAGAAACAAGTGGAGATGGTCTGGGCCGGATTTAGATGAAAAGAGGCCCTGGGCTATTCCATTTATGAGGCCTTTTCATCTCCCAGTTTTATGTTTGTAAATTAAATGAGAAATAATAAAATGCGTCATTACTGTGATATATATCAATATGTTAAATGAAACATGTTGTGATTGGTACTAATCTTTATAAAAAATGTGGCATGGATAATAAATAAAAACAAGTCGAGTATTTGCCCTAGCAATCAGTGAATGTATGAACTATACTTTGGTGCAATCTAGTATATACAAACAAACAGACCCAATGAGCCGAACGCGTTGATCTTAGCCAATGCATTTTTATGTTTGTTTATGATTCATATGCGTCGAATTTCTCCTTATTTTCTTTTCAGTGTTTACTGTCTTTAGAATAGTGTCATTCTAATTTTGATAACAATTTGAATGTAGGCCCCTCTTGATCTTGAGGCCCTACGCTGGAGCCTAGTTAGCCTATAGGAAATTCCGGCCCTGGAGATGGTATATGAAACAAAATTTTTCGTGTCCAAACAGGACAAGTTTGACATATTTCAAAGCCGGCACATTGTATATAATCTTGTAGTAATTTCCTTTTTTTTTTTATTATGGATGTTCTCGTACGATGTGCAGCTGTCTGATGGCCAATAGACCATCGTTCCGGCTTTTGGTACTACAGGCTTGAGGTTCGAATTCTAGTGGTGGTAGGGATGTATGTTAGTTATTCGGAATCCACGTCAAACTGTAGATCCCAGTTTAATTAGGTTAAAGTGTGCAAAAAAAAATGGCCTTAGAGGTACAAACCAAACCTATGACGTGCCAGAAGCTATAGTGTACAATGTGGTGCAAGGTGTACCAAGGTTATAGATATGCAAGTATGAGAATTGAATAAAGGATATTGTTAATTAAAAAGGATACTTGACTTTATATGGAGTTACTGTGCTCGATTTTTGTTGTCATTTATTCTTTACATTTTGATTTGTTGTTTTTGTCTGATTTCTACATATGCTAAATCTAAACACAATAAGTTGCTGTTGTTACTTATACTACTTTATAGTTGCCTAATCTACACCAAGCCTACGAACCCGTATGGACTCATGGTTGAAGTGAAAGGAATCAGCTTTTGTTGTGAAGGAGCCCCCGTAGGTAGAAGCCTGACTTTTGCTCTGTAATGCTCTTACAGTCATAGGAGACCGGGACATACGGCTTAAAGTGGATTCCGAACCACTACAAACATCCATGGCACCGTCGGGACTCGAACCCGAAACCTGTGGTACCGAGCGCCAGAGCGTTAGCCACTCGACCATTCAGGCCCTTAGGCCTGTGGGCAATCTTATGATAGCTTTTTGATACGACAGTTTATTGTTCGTATTTGAATAAATATTTATCATCTAGATAAAAAATTTGTCTTTAGTGAAGAAGAAAACCTTACGCAAATATTCAAAAAATCAAGCAAAGAAAATTAAAATAGGGTGCTGTTGTACATTAGTATTTTGTTCGCATTCCATTTTAAAGACAGCGATTGAAGTGCTTTCCATGTTTCAAGAAATCGCCGCTGGCGAATGACAATAAAAATAACATTACTCATTCGCTTTTGGAATAAATGAAACAGCTTTTAACTCTCTCGAGAAACCGCGGCATTTTATTTGGTATTCATCGCGTTTTTCCTCTTTTAACTGATTCCATTTGCTAACTGCTTGAATTTTAAATTGCAGAGTATTATTTTGAGAATGAGGAATGGAAGGAATTCAATCAATCGAAGTAAGGGCTTTGAAATATTCAAAGTTATTTTGTAGCATTTTCTATTCAAGATTCCATTTTTTGTTATCTAAAATGTATAAAGAATTTTTATTGCGCATTGAAATAAAACATAAGCATGCAAAAGGAATGAAAGCATTTATTGCCTACAAAATCGATCACTGTAATTTATTTGCATTTTATTTGCAAAGAGTAATTTTAAAATTACTGATTATTAATTTTTAATAGAATGTTAACATTTGTTTGAAGATGAATCGGATATATGTAAGAAATCTATTCTCATACACGAACTAATCGGACTTTTTTTCATATAGAAACAAGCGAATGTGGTATACGAAACAAAGTTTTCATGTCCAAACAGGACAATATAGACTTGTATTAAAGCGGACGCATCGAGTCGTATTTCAAGCAAGGGCCTAAAAAAAGTTTTCTCGCCCAAACATGACTTGATTCATTTCAAAGCAGACACATGCGAATCGGGTTTCAAACGAAAGTGGTATATGAAAAAAATTTCGTGTCCAAGCAGGACACGAAAAGTTGAAATTATTTCAAAACGAACGCATGCGAGTCCTATCTGAAATGAAGGTCCAACAAAAGTTTTCTCGCACAATTAGGACAAGTTTGATTTATTTCAAAACGAACGCATGCGAGTCGTATCTGAAATGAAGGTCTAACAAAAGTTTTTCGCACAATTAGGACAAGTTTGATTTATTTCAAAACGAACGCATGCGAGTCGTATCTGAAATGAAGGTCCAACAAAAGTTTTCTCGCACAATTAGGACAAGTTTGATTTATTTCAAAAACGAACGCATGCGAGTCGTATCTGAAATGAAGGTCTAACAAAAGTTTTCTCGCACAATTAGGACAAGTTTGATTTATTTCAAAACGAACGCATGCGAGTCGTATCTGAAATGAAGGTCCAACAAAAGTTTTCTCGCACAATTAGGGACAAGTTTGATTTATTTCAAAACGAACGCATGCGAGTCGTATCTGAAATGAAGGTCCAACAAAAAGTTTTCTCGCACAATTAGGACAAGTTTGATTTATTTCAAAACGAACGCATGCGAGTCGTATCTGAAATGAAGGTCTAACAAAAGTTTTCTCGCACAATTAGGGACAAGTTTGATTTATTTCAAAACGAACGCATGCGAGTCGTACCTGAAATGAAGGTCTAACAAAAGTTTTCTCACACAATTAGGACAAGTTTGATTTATTTCAAAACGAACGCATGCGAGTCAATATTTAAAACGAAGGTGATATACGAAACAAATGTTTTCGTGTCCAAGCAGGACAAGTTAAACTTATTTCAAAGCGAACGCATGCGAGTCCTATTTCAAACGAAGGTCTAATAAAAGTTTTCCTGTCCAAAGACGACAAGTTGGACTCATTTCAAATCGGACGCATGCAGAGATATCATTATATATAATCTAGGAGTAATTTACTTTTTCTTTTTCTTTATTATGTTTTTCTTCTATGATATGCCAGAAGGTATAGTGTGTGTTGTGGTACAAGGATATGAGTATGCTAGTATGAGAATTGAAGTAAAGCATATATGTTAATTAAAGATTAGTTGTCGTTATTATGTCCTATTTATGCTGTCGTCGTTAATTCCTTACTGATTTTGATTTTTGTTCTAGACTGATTTCTATATATGTTAAATGTAAACGTAATTACTACAAAGATGATAGTTTTTGATACCAAATTTATTGATCGTATTTGAATAAATATTTATCATCTAGATAAAAAATTTGTCTTTAGTGAAGAAGAAAACCTTTTTGTTACTTCACTTGTTACTTTTTGCAGATATTTAAAAAATCCAGCGGAAAATTAAGATAGGGTGCTGTTGTACATTAGTATTTTTTCGCATTCCATTTTAAGATAGCGATTGAAGTGCTTTCCATGCTTCGAGAAACGCGCCGCCGCTGGCGAATAAAAATAAAAGTAACATTCGCTTTAGGAATAAATGAAGCAGCTTTTAACTCTCTCGAGACACCGCGGCATTTTATTTGGTTTTTTCCTCTTTTAACTGATTCCATTTGCTAACTGCTTGAATTTTAAATTGCAGAGTATTATTTTGAGAATGAGGAATGGAAGGAATTCAATCAATCGAAGTAAGGGCTTTGAAATATTCAGAGTTATTTTGTAGTATTTTTATTCATGATTTTGCATTTTTTTTATTTGAAATATATAAAGATTTTTTATTGCGCATTGAAATAAAACATAAGCATGCAAAAAGAAAGATTTATTCAATTCATTCTATTAGTTCGCACTCTCCCTATATATATCTCGTTCAAAATTTCAATTGTTAATAAAATACTGTTTATTCCTCCACTCAAGTTCAAATACATTTTTATGAACTTGTAGTGGATGACACTCGATGTTAATACAGTTTTTTTCAAATATTAGTACATTAACTAAATTTAATTAATTAATTTTAGTTTTTTTTTTTTTTTTTTTTTTTTTAGATTTAAGTTGTATGTATCTAATAATAGATGGCGCCAGATGTAAGAATAAAAATTCAACTTTATTTGTAAAGGACTTTTCTACAATATGGTGAAAAAAAGTAGGAATTGACTTAAAATTTTTTATTATTTGTTTAAGAAGAATGATTTATTAAGAAGCATTTATTTAATATATTTAATATATTTTTATTTATTACATTGATTAATTTTGTAATTGAAATAAAAAATTAATAAAATTCAAAATATGTATTCATTAAAAATTTATTATTATATTTTTATTAATATATTTAAAATATTTTTATTTATTATCTTGATTAGTTTTGTAATTGTAAAAAAAAATTAATACAATCCAAAAAAAAAAAAAATGTATTCATTAAAAATTTTATTTAGCGTATTTAATATATTTTTTATTTATTATATTGATTAATTTTGTAATTGAAATAAAAAATTAATAAAATGCAAAAATATGTATTCATTAAAAAATTTTATTTAATATGTTAAAGTGTGTAAAAAATGACCTTAGAGGTACAAACCAAACCTATGGTGTGCCAGAAGGTATAGTGTGCAATGTGGTACAAGGTGTACCAAGGTTATAGATATGCTAGTATGAGAATTGACGTAAAGGATATTGTTCATTAAAGGATACTTGACTTGTAATAATTGTATATTGTTTTTAAAATTTTAGAAAAATTTATCTTGGCTCGACAAACTTTTATTTTTTTTTTAATTTTTGACCCTCGACTGAAAATGTTTGCCCATCCCCTGATCTAGATAAAAAAAAATTTGTCTTTTGTGAAGAAGAAAACCTTTTTGTTACGCTTATGCAAATATTTAAAAATTAAAAATAGGGTGCTGTGCATTAGTATTTTGTTCGCATTCCATTTTAAGAGAGCGATTGAAGTGCTTTCCATGTTTCAAGACATCGCCGCTGGCGAATGAAAAATAAAAACAACATTACTCATTCGTTTTTTTAGAATAAATGAAGCAGCTTTTAACTCTATCGAGACACCGCGGCATTTTATTTGGTTTTTTTTTCCTTTTTAACTGATTCCATTTGCTAACTGCTTGAATTTTAAATTGCAAAGTATTATTTTGAGAATGAGGAAGGGAAGAAATTCAATCAATCGAAGTAAGGGCTTTGAAATATTCAAAGTTATTTTGTAGTATTTCTATTCATGATTCCATTTTTGTTATCTAAAATGTGTGTAAAGAATTTTTATTGCGCATTGAAATAAAACATAAGCATGCAAAAGGAATGAAAGCATTTATTGCCTATAAAATCGATCATTGTAATTCATTTGCATTTTATTTGCAAGAGTAATTTTAAGTTACTGGTTATTTATTTTAAATCACGAGTAATTTTAAATTATTAATTTTAAAGCTTGATAAAGATATTAGAAGCCAGATAAATTTGGAACTATCTAGATTTTGTTCAATAGACTCTTTTTCCCAGAAAATCACCAAGTGAAACTAAGTTTGGTTTGAAGCTATTGCAACCTTGTTTAAAAAAGAAGACTCCAACATTCTCAAACAAAAGGCCTTCATACCATAGATAAGATCTCACAAGGTAATAGCATACACCGCTCTTGCAATAGCATACACCGATGGATCCTCTGACAAATTCAATAAGGGAAGGTGCAGGCACTTTCTTTCTACTTCCAAGTGGAAGTAAATACCACCATAAAATGAACACAGGCCTGATAGCTTCAAACTTCACCAGCGAGCTCATAGCAATTAAAGAGGCTGTTGTTTTATATCTAAATGACTCAAATATCTCAGGCCTCACTGACGGGTTAGTGATTTTTTTCTGACTGCAAATCGGATCTGGAAGCAATTAAAAATGGAGATACTAACATCACTTCTGCGATAAATGTTCTGTTCGAGACTCTACACTGTAGAGGCAAATCATGTCATCTTCATTGGATTCCTGCACATGTCAACATTGAGTGCAACGAATGCGCTGACTCTTTAGCCAAAGAAGCCAGGGACAACGATCATCCCAGGACTACCATCACACTTGCAGATGCTAACGCAGTTGCCAAAAGCCGATTCAATCCTCATAACTTTAAGAAGCCACTCATCACGGACTTCAACTGCCCTAGGAAATTGACATCAGTTATTAGCAGACTCAGAACTAATCATTACAGATGGATGAAGATTTTCCCAGACAAGACCAGGGAATACGTCCCCCTGCAAAAATTGCCTCAACGCTTTCCTAATACCTAAGCACATTTTAGAGTGCCCAGCACTCACTCCCCATGTTTTGCAATTGGGTAGGGTGCCAATCGCGGCCAACTTAAGAGAAGTCCTCCGTAGTGAAGCGGCACCATTGCTAGCTGCCGCTATCGTGAAGACTTTTGCCTTGATCTAACTTTTAATAATATTTTAATCCATGGACACGATAACAACAACAACATTAATTTTAAATAACATTAATTTTTAAATTTTTTAAATGTTAACATTTATTTTAAGACGAATCATATAAATGTAGAAAATCTATTCTCATATACAAACTGATTTATTTCAAAACGAACGTACGCGAGTCGTATTTCAAACGAAGGTGGTACACGAAACAAAAGTTTCTTGAAAAGCGATTTTTTGAAACATGCAAAGCACTTCCATCAGCCACTTAAAATGGAATGCGAACAAAATACTAATGTACAGCGCAGTATTTTAGTTTTCTGCTGGATTTTTTTAAATATTTGCGTAGGCGTAACACAAAGGTTTTCTTTCTCACAAAATACAAAAAACAAGTAATGTAAAAACAATTTTTTTAAAGTCAATTCCTACTTTTTTTTTCCTATATTGCAGAAAAGTCGCTTACAAATAATTTTCATTCATTTTTTTTAGTTTATCTGGCACCATCTATTGGTAGATCATGCAACTTACATCTAAAAAACTAAAATTAATTAATTAAATATAATAAATGTATTAATATTTTTAAAAACTGTATTAACATCAAGTGTCATCCACTACAAGTTCAAAAAAATGTATTTGAGCTTGAGTGGATGAATAGAAAGTATTTTATTAATGATTGAAAATTTAAACTAGATGTATATAGGGAGAGTGTAAGCTAATAGAAGGAATTGAACAAAAAAATCAGTCAGAAGCAAAAAATCAAAATCAGGGAATAAATGATAATAAGTAGGGAATAAACGACAACAAAAATCGGACACAATAATACCACAGGAAGTCAACTATTCTTTAATTAGCAAAATTCTCTTTTTTCAATTCTCATGTTCGCATACCTTCGTCCAAGGCGCCACCGTTACTCGAACCTGAAACCTGTAGCCCCAGAACGCTAGTCATTATAACATATAATTTAAGTTAACTAATTTATTATAAACGAATACGAAATACATTTGCTGTACATACAATTGCTGTACATTTCAGAAAGTTTTACGTCTATACACTACGAGGTGATATTTTTCATGTGTTGTAAATCATAATTTTAAAATCTACAAAAACAAAAATGATTTTTTTAGTTCAAGTCGTATTCTTTCAGTAAAATTAAACGCCCTAACGGGCCTGAATGGTCGAGTGGCTAGCGCTCTGGTATTCGGTACCACAGGTTTTCGGGTTCGAGTCCTGGCGGAGCCATGGATGTTTGTAGTGGTTCGGAATCCACTTTAAGCCGTAGGTTCCGGTCTCATATGACTGTAGAGTGTCACGGAGTAAAAGTCAGACTTCTACCTGCGGGTGCTAAATCACAACAGAAGCTGCTTCTTTCCCCTTCAACCATGAGTCCATACGGGTTCGTGAGCTTTGTCTAGATTAGATATCTACCAAGTGGGATAAGTAACAACAACAACAAAAACAAATGTCCTAACAGATATCGTGAAATTACCTTTCTGAATTCACTTGAACTTTCCCATAACCTATTCCTGTGTTCGAACACCGCCTAGAATTTTGGCATCAACACTCGCTCATGCTGTGGATGATTCAGCTGAAAGTTTGTCCGCATTCAATGATGCCATTCGACGCCAATTACATTTTAATTAAGGACATCTTCCATTTCATGTCATTTTATGCTGACTTAAAGGACGAGATGGTTAAATATTAAAATATTTCAGCTGCTTTTATTCCCTAAATGTGGATTTTTATCGGTTACTAAAATAACACGTCCTAGAACGCCAGCCAATCAGAGTCCTCATCTCCCTGCCCAATCAGGCTTCCTATTGGCCGGGTTCTATGACGTCTTTAATATCCAGTGGAAATTCAGATTTATGTGTACAACAAACAGCCCACTGGCATTTGATAAATATTTTTTTCTTTCTAATGCAGTTGGCAAACACAGACAGCTTGGTCTTTGATGCCTTAAGCAAGTGCTGCACAGACGTACTCACTTTGCATTACCCAGGGGGCGCGTGTAACTTGAAGATAAGCCACGGACGCGGAGTAGCAATGCCCCCCGCAACGCTCTACGATCCTATTAGACCGGGACCTACATTTTAAAGTGGATTCCGAACCACTACAAACAACCATGGCACCGCCGGGACTCGAACCCGAAACCTGTGGTACCGAGCGCCAGAGCGCTAGCCACTCAGCCATTCAGGCCCCGCATTTGATAAAGAAAAAGCATTGTTTTCCGGCAGGCCTTTTATGAGTAGGCTCCCCAAATCTTATGCCTAAAATTCCTCTTAAATTTTCTCGTTTCTGAAAGTAGTGACTGTCATACAGCTAAAGAGAAAAGTGACATTTATAGATCGCTATCAGGGAGGCAGGGTCGGATTTAGATGAAAAGAGGCCCTAGGCTATTCCACTTATGAGGCCCTTTCACTTCCCATTTTTAAGTTTGTAAATTACATGAGAGATAATAAAATACATCACTACATTGGGTCTGTTCGTTTGTATATAATAGATTGCACCAAAGTATATTTCATACGTTCATTGATTGCTATGGAAAATATTGATGCTACTAAGCTTTAATTTGATAGAAAATAGGATACTTTTTTATTGCATATTTTATTTTCGTAGTCAAAGATTTTCATTATTTGAATTTTGTTTCTTTGTAAATATTGTGTGTTATGTTCGATTAGTTATTGCTACAAGTACTATATAGGGTGCTGAGAATAAATGTCCAAATAAGTGTTCTCGACTTTTTTTAATTTGTTATCCGTGCCACATTTTTATAAAGATGAGTATCCATCACAACATGTTTCCTTTAACATCTTGATATATATCACAGTAATGATGTATTTCATTATTATCTCTCCTGTAATTTACAAACTTAAAATGGGAGTGAAAGGGCCTCATTGGAATAGCCTAGGGCCTCTTTTCAACTAAATCCGCCGCCCTGGTTGCGTTATTAAGATGTCATACTAACAATGATATGAGTGAAGTTTTTTGTAACCATTCCATTCCACAGGTTTTATTGGTAAAAATAATATTCTGCAAGGATGGTCTGTAGAGAGCAAACCACCGTGGGTCACTTTGGATAATGTAGAATGTTCCTATTGGCAAATTTCTTTTACGTCAAAATGCATAGTATTTGAAAGCAATTGCTATGCGTGTAAAAGTTGATAAGTTATTTTCAACATTCAACAAGTATCCTTTACATGTCTATGCTGGTTATGACGCTATCTTTTCGTTAATCTCAAGAAAGAGATTGCTTAACCCCAAGACGCTAGGTCCAGAGTCTGAATTGTGGTAGCATAATGGGAATGCAACGTTAGCAGGCCTCTTATTATACACCTGCGCAATGCTAAATGTCTACCATTCTAGTGGCAAATGGCTTCAAGTCCAAGGCCGGATATATCTAAAAGATAATTTAACATATTACATACTAAAATTGTTTATAATTGTTTATTCGGTTTTTTTTTTTTTTTTATTATTATTATTATTAAACAAGTAATATAAAAAAAAAGAAAATTAAAAAGTCACTTCCTACTTTTTTTCACTGTATTGCAAAAAGTCCTTTATAAATAATTTTCGTTCATTTTTTAAGTTTATCTGGCGCCATTTATTGGTAGATATATGCAACTTAAATCTAAAAAATATATATAATTAATTAATTAAATTTAATTACTGAATTAATATTTGAAAAAAACTATATTAGCATCAAGTTTCATCCACTGCAAGTTCAAAAAAAATATATTTCAACTTGAGTGGATGAATAAAAAGTATTTTATGAACGATTGAAAATTTGAACAAGATATATATAGGGAGAGTGTGAGCTAATAGAAGGAATTGAAAAACTACTCTTGCAAATTTCTCTGCCCTCTTCAGGTAAATTTTTACTTATTTATTTATTTTTAATAAATATCAACTGTTTCATTGGATACAGCAACTACATTTTGAACAACTACAACAGATACAACAATTTTAGATTGAAATAATTCGCGAACTACACAATAGATGGCGCGGTCAGTAGTACGGTTTGGATAGGAAGCGAAAGGCATTCATTTTATTATTTACCAATTTGAGAAGCTATTTTTTGGCTCGTTTAAATTTAGTTATTTATTTTCTGCTATGTTATGCACCTTAAAATGATGGATGCTGTCTGTCTTTTAGTTTTCATTTGTCAGGAGCTAAATATTTTAATGAATAGTGGCGCCATCTTCTGGAACTTTTCACCTCAAATTGCACAGTCCAAAAAGAATCCCGGAGGGGGAAAACTTATGCTAAATTTGTCTTGCTGAACACCGTCTTGTTCTTTACTGGACTTTTTTTTTTTTATCTTTTATTCAATTCCTACTATTAACTCACACACTCCCTATATATATCTATTTCAAATTTTAAATTTTTAATAAAATACTTTTTATTCTTCCACTTTCCAGTTCAAATACATTTTTTTGAACTTGTAGTGGATGGCACTTGGATGTTAATATAGTTTTTCTAATATTAACTCAGTAATTAAATTTAATTAATTAATTTTTTTTTTTTTTTAGATTTAAGTTGCATATATCTACCAATAGATGGCGCCAGATAAACTTAAAAAAAAGAATGAAAATTATTTATAAAGGACTTTCTGCAATATAGTGAAAAAAATAGGAATTGACTTTTAAAAAAAAAAAAAAATTTTATATTACTTGTTTTTTTATTTTTATTTATTTATTTTTATGAAATCATAAAACAGGCCCTAATTGTACTAATTTAATTTAGTGCATAATATTTTTTTTTTTGTAATTTTTCATTTTAATTGTAAACTTCCTTTTAATTTTTTTTTTTCTTTTAATATTTTCTGTAAATACGAGTTGGTAATTTTAATTCATTTTGTGATGATGGGGAGAATTTCTGAGTTATTTTTGTCCCATAACAACTTCGTAACTGGTTCGCAATTTCGTTTATAGAAAATGAACTTAGCAGGAAAAATGTATACGCGCATAGCATAGAAGATCGAGTGTTTTTAATTTTAAAATTGTTACAAAACACAAAAATTGCAAATCGTGTGTTCCAGCAGGATGGTGCACCTCCCCATGGCACTAATGATGATCTTCAACAGCATTACGATTCACGAATCGTTGACAAGTGTTTTCCGCCGATCTCACTTCGTCTTCCTGCACCTCGGACTGGGACGGATTTCTTCTTGAAAGGGAGGGGGAGGGAATAACTGAGACCAGGGCCGGATTTAAATGAAAAGAGGCCCTAGGCTATTCCACTTATGAGGCCCCTTCACCACCCATTTTTAAGATTGTCAATTGCATGAGAGATAATAAAATACATCATTACTGTGATATATATCAATGTGCTAACTGAAACATGTTGTGATGGGTACTAATCTTTATAAAAAATGTGGCACGGATAATAAATAAAAAAAAAAAAGGCGAGAATCAAATCATCGTGTACGCAATCCTAAAATAAGAATCTTTTCTAATAACATTAACACGTATTTCATATTATCGAAGTAATACGAATATAACCGAACGTCGGGATATCAATAGGTCTGTTCGTTTGTCTGTTCCAATCTGCATTTTATTTGCTCAAGAACAAACAGCTTAGTAGCATAAGGCATATCAATATTTGCCATAGCATTCAGTGAAAGTATGAACTATACTTTGGTGCAATCTAGTATACACAAACGAACAGACCCAATGAGCCGAACGCTTTGATCTTAACCAATACATTTTTATGTTTATTTATTATTCATATGTGTAGAATTTCTCCTTATTTTCGATTCAGTGTTTATTGTTTTTAGAATAGTGTAATTCTAATTTTGCTAACAATTTGAATGTAGGCCCCTCTTGATCTTGAGGCCCTAGGCTGAAGCCTAGTTAGTCTATAGGAAAATCCGACCCTGACCGAGACGGATACAGGGCACTTCTACCCCACCTCACATCGAGAGAGCAGTGATCGCTATGTAAAGCTCACAATCAGCAATGCAGTAGTTTGAGATACGTATTCGCCATGTCGTGACAACCGAATATTATCCCAATGATTACCCTTTAAAGACCACTTGGTGCTTACTGTATACATTTTTTTTTTTTTCCTTTCTCCAATAAATGTAGTTCATGCTCAGGGCCGGATTTTCCTATAGGCTATCTAGGCTTCAGCCTAGGGCCTCAAGATCAAGAGGGGCCTACATTCAAATTGTTAGAAAAATTAGAATTACACTATTCTAAAAACAGTAAACACTAAAACACTGAATCAAAAATAAGGAGAAATTATGAAATAAATTCATCCGAATTGAATTTGCTTTTAATCTTCAATGTGTTGAATATATTTTATTTAATTTGATAGAAAATAGGATAATTTTCATTGCATATTTTATTTTCGTAATCAAAGATTTTTATTATTTGAATTTTGTTTCTTTGTAAATGTTGTGTGTTATATTTGATTAGTTATTGTTACTATACAGGGTGCTGTGAATAAATGTCCAAATAAGCGTTTTTTTTTGCCCCACATTTGTTATAAAGATTAGTACCCATCACAACATGTTTCATTTAACATATATATATCACAGTAATGATGTATTTTATTATCTCTCATGTAATTTACGAACTTAAAAATGGGAGGTGAAAGGGCCTCATAAAGTGGAATAGCCTAGGGCCTCTTTTCAACTAAATCCGGTCCTGGTAACAACCGAATGGTATCCAATGATTACCTTTAAAGACCACTTGTTACTTACTGTATGCATTTTTTTTCCTTCCTCCAATAAATATAGTTCATGCTAGAGCCACTTTTTTTTTTTTTTGTAAAGACCATAAGGCCAGTTAAACGCCCGGAATTTTTTTTTAACATTTTAGAATTGAAATGGTGTGCATTATGAATTTTGAGATAACTTTTTATTTTTCTATTTTTTATAATACTAAAAAAAAAAAAAAAAAAAAATGTGACCAAAAAAACCATAAAAACAATGAATGAATTAATATCAATAATATAGACGTTATTTTTTTTGAAATATATATTAAATATTTTTAGCGTTAAAATTCATGCAAATGACTTTCTGTAAAGTCTACCGAATGAAATGTTTTAGGAATTATGACTACTTATCCCTAGTTTGGTTTGCTCTGTTATCAACAATCAAACTCTTAGTTGAAGTTGTGGGTTCGCAGAATAATTAAATTATATTCTGATAACTCATGAGTGGAGAAGCAAATATCACACTAGTAAAATAAATATTTTTTAATTATTTCATTTTTTATTCATATATTTTTTATACTTCAATTTTAGTGCTATATATTTCTTTACAGTGTGCGTTTAGTATTATTATATTATCTATGTTTAGATGCAAGAATAATAGTAAACACAATAACTCATTATGTATCAATTTTTCACTCCAAAAAATATCTATAGTGGGTCTAAATCTAATATGGGATATATAATTTTATATGCGGCCCGCGGAGTTAGGATGCATTTCCAAATTTGCCCGCAAGATCATTTGGTTGGCCATCCCTGTTATAAACAAACAGTTTATAGCAGAGTAATTATTAATTAATTGCCCCTATCATAGTGTATGCACGATGGTGGTGGTGTTAAACTCCATGTACTTGATACCTTCTTTCCTACTAGATGGCAGCAGCTTCCAGGTGATAACTTAAGGACATGAAAACTAGATGGCGCTTCAGTTCTAGCAGAAGCGCACCACTCAGGTAACAGAGTGGAGTAAACGTCATGAAAAGGAGTTTAAACTTCAGCGGCAATGACGTTTGTGCTAATCATGCCATGTAATTGTTTTGCATTTTGTAGTAATTCAATATTTTAGGGTGATTGTGCCTGAATGTTTAATCTCTGATACTACACTCCCTACACACACACATACACTAAAGAGCCAAAACACTATGACCACCCCTACATTTGCAATGAACTCACCTGGATGACGTGGAAAGCACGTGATCAGGTGGAACTGGTATTTAACTGCTGCTGGAGAGTCTGAAGAATCACTTCTACTTCCACTTACTTCTATGTGTAATGGGAAAGGCTGCGGATCTAAACGACTTTGATAGAGCGCAGATAGTAATGGCTCGAAGGCTCGGAACAAGTATTTCCGAAACTGCACGACTCGTGGGATGTTCGCGATCTACAGTTGTTAGTACTTATGCAAAGTGGATGAATGACGGTGAAACCAGCAGTAGACGACATGGCGTTGGACGTCCACACGCTATCAAAGAAAAAGGTCGTCGGAGACTGTCTCGCATGGTGAAGCAAAACCGGAGCCAGACAGTGGCTCAGCTTACAGCCCAATACAATGCAGGGACAAGTAGAATAGTATCGGAGCACACTGTTCAGCGGACACTGTTGGATATGGGGCTACGCAGCAAACGTCCCACTCGTGTGCCTTTGCTGGCCAAGCGTCATCGCCAACTGCGCCTGCGCTGGGCCCGGGAACATCGTGACTGGTCCATGGATCAGTGGGAGAGAGTTGCCTGGTCAGATGAATCACGGTTTGTCAGTCATCACGCCGATGGCCGTGTCAGGATACGCCGTCTTCCAGGCGAACAGTTGCTCCCTAAATGTAAAGTAGGTCATACACAGGCCGGTGGTGGCGGTATTATGCTTTGGGGGACGTTCTCTTGGGCGTCTCTGGGACCCGTGGTTGTGGTAGAGCAGACCACGAATGCTGCAGGGTATCTGAACATCATTGCGGACCAGTTGCACCCTTACATGGCCTCTGTTTTCCAGCTGGAAATGGAATGTTCCAACAGGATAACGCCCCTTGTCACAAGGCTAAATATTGTGTTGGAGTGGTTCCAGGAACATGATGCTGAATTCCAGTTAATGTCCTGGCCGCCTAACTCATCGGATCTTAAACCGATAGAACACATTTGGGATGTCCTGGGACGGCAGCTCAGAGTTCAAAGACCACCAATTTGCAATATCTCGGATTTGCGTGACCGTTGCTTAAACATCTGGTACAATCTGTCTCCGGCCATCTACCAAGGACTTGAGGCATCCATGCCAAGACGGGTTGAAGCTGTGTTGCGCGCCAAAGGTGGGCCAACTCGTTATTGACAGGTGGTCATAATGTTTTTGGCTCTTGTGTTGGGTATATAATAGGTGTGCAGAAAAGTTCGTAGGCTGACACATTTAGATGGCGCTACTAGTATTAAATCCATATGATTTTTAGTTACCTCTAACCTATATATATTCGAATAATCAAATATCTAATATATTTTCGGATTTATTACGATTGAACAGCTCCAAACACTGCTTAAAATCATCAATTCGTTGTTGTTTTGTGTCAATTGTGAGCTCGCGCGTCACCCACTTTGAACAGAGCTTTCGCATATCCAAATATTCATTCACGATTTGTCCAACACGTTCCTTTGATATCTTTAGGGTCTCAGCTATCTCAATCAACTTCACTTTACGGTTATCAGAAATTATTTTGTGAACTTTTTGATGTTTTCGTCGGTAACAGCCTCTTTGGGGCGTCCACTGCGTGTATCGTCCTCGGTGCTCATTTCGCCTCGTTTAAATTTAGCATACCACTTCTCTACGGTTGATTTGCCTGGTACAAAGTCCGAATAATATTTATCAAGTAGTATTTTTTTCGCCAAAAGGCAATGCTTTATTAACACACGAAATTCCTTTTTATCCATTTTTCAAACTAACAAAAGTTGCTTCACTAAAAATGCTGTAACTCACATACTAATAGTGCAACAGCTGTCAAATTTATACACGTGTCTTTTGAAGGTAAGGGCTAACTAAAAATCATATGGATTTAATACTAGTAGCACCATCTATGTGTCAGCCTACGAACCTTTCAGCCCACCTGTTATAGAGAAAAATCCTCAAAATTTTCACCTAAACATTTTGAAATTTGAATTCAAGTGATTTCTGCATTTGTAAGATCTATGCATTATTCATTAAAGCAAAATTTATTTTTTATTACAAATAAAAACACTATTTCTTAATTTAATCTATTCTTAGATTTATTAATAATTATATTTTTTAAGCATATTATTTCAAGGTTGTTGGAGATGTTCCTTAGTTTTTAAGAAAAGTGTGAAAGTTTAACATGAAAATCTCACAGGATGAATTCTAAATTCACACAACATGCAATCAAGTGAAGGGGGAAAAAAAATTAGTACAATTTTAACAATATTTTTATTGTTTACATTCTTGATTGTGATACAAAAAAATCATGCTAACTGTAAAATATACAAAGACTTGAGTAACAATAACGTTTAGTTTATCACATATCATTCATAAAAAGTAAATAACTTTTGGCTGATGAAAATCTTACAACTTTTCATAACCGAACACACCTTTTCTCACAATCATTTAAAAGTATACCTTTTAATGCCCAATTAAAATTTACATATGCATATACAGACAAATAAATACATTTCAAAGACGACAAAAAAAAATGATTTAGAGATTAGCTATATCACTGCTTGACTAGCTGAAAAACATACTTTGGCCATCCACCACAAAAGTGGACCAGATCAGATCACAATGGTAGATATACATATTGGTTAAAATAACCCATTCCTATCAATTACTTCTTGACAAGCAGTAAAAGCTCTTGGTTAAAAAAGAAATAAAGAATTATGTCAAATAACATTAGAGTGGTGCTGTTATTACTTTTAAATGATGAGGGTTTGAACTCTGCTGAAGATGTTCATTGCTGTCACTGCTTTGAAAATGAGTCCACTGAGTGAAAATAGAAACACAAGATTGAACATTGTCAATACGACTGCTTGGTAATTTACCAAATTTGCTCGAACATCTTGGCAAATATGGGACAATTATCTTTAAGGAAGGTATTACTCTCCATTCCCCCTTTGGTACAACAATGTTGTTTCTGCAAATGTGGTGTTTTTATAGTAAAATAGCCAACATATTAGCCAGTTTGTAGACTGAAATACTGACAATAGAATTCCTTCTCTGTGTATATATATATTTAAATAAAATCGAATACCTGTACCCAAGCTAATCACATAAATAACTGAATAAGCAGTAGCTTTTTCACAAGTTTATAAAATGCACCAAAGCTACATAATGCACTGATTCAAATCAGTTACAGAGGTTTAGATAGAATAGCATTAAAATTAAAACAATGTTTGCAAATATATATATTTTGACAGACTGATTGGTTTTGTTTGTCCGTCTATGATTATTTTATGCACACTATGGGTTTATTAGACAGGGAACTACAGTTTAAGGTGGATTAAGAACCACTAACCAACATTCATGCCCCTACCAAGATTCGAGCCTGAAGATGATGGCCCCAAAGGCCAGAGAACTAGCCAATTGGCCATGACAGATTGATTGAACAACTAACGATTTCGAATTTTATTTTAAAATGTTCTCCAACAACATCAGCAAACAGAATGACACCAATCTAGTGAAATTTTAAGCAATGAAATAAAAATTGAAAAACATCAACAATGTTACAAAGTATTGCATGACACATATTAACAAGATATATTTGTTTCTAGCTTTAATAAATGCATTGTGATTTCTGTGCAATAAATACATAATTGCTATGCTGCAATTTAAAAAAAAATAATAAATGCTATTAACAATTATTAACTAGTAAAAAGCATTTAATAAAAAACTAAGGTAAACGAGAATAAGTACATTTTTATACAAAATAGTAATAAATATTAATTATACTATACCTTGTAATAAGCATTAAATATTATTTTGAAAAATTATTTATACACATAAATCATTTCCTTCCTCCCAGAACAACAATTAAGCACCAAATGATTTTTTTTTTCTTATTCTAATTATTTTAAAATATAATGTTTTAAATTAAAATTTTAATTTTAACTCCAACTGAAATTATTGATAAAAACTTTGATGTTTAAATTAATAAATTCAACATTCAACAAGTTTAATTCTTAAAAAGTTACTCAAATTAAAGTTAAAACAAAATTTAAATATAAATACCATATAATTAAAAAAAATTCTTTATCCTAAAAAATACATTAAATTTCTTAAACTTTAAAACAAGTCTTTCATATGTTTGAATTTTTAAATAAATGTTATATTTATAATAAAATTTGTTTAGTTTTATTTACAAAAAATATTAATAATAAATTTATTAACCAAAATATATTAATAAATATTACTAAAAATATTTTAAAAATAAAATTTTAAGTATAATAAATTCTTTAGTGTATTATGAAAAAACAATAATTATTTTTATTTAAACATTTTTTTTTCCAATAAAGAAAAACAATTGAATCCATTTATTTAAATATAAAAGCATTTTTTTCAATAAATGTAAATAAAATTATATATTAAATATTTTTAAATTGATATCTTATTTTAATACAATAAAATATTTATTTTTAAACTAGATAAATTAATTACTACAACTTGTTTTAATTTTTCAAAAAAATGTTATCGTCAATTTTTATTACAAATTATAGCATTTCAAATTTTAAATTTCAAATCCAATTTTCATTTTTTAATTTTATAGACTCAAGCAAATCCCCCCGAAAAAAGACATATTTATGTATGTAGTATTAAATTTATAAATATTTATTTATGAAAACATTGCATTCAAAACAAATATGACAATTTATTGTAGTCAACAATAATGTCTTCATGAATAATTATTGTAACTAATCTATTCAGGTTTACCTTAGTAGCAAAAAAAACCTTTGTCAATTAGTTGTATACATATGACATCTCATCACATCTTGCCTTATATTTCAATAATAGCACAATTTTATCACACAAGCAAAATTCTTATAAAATGACCAGATCTTAAATAAATAGCAGAATATATAGTTTGTGTAAAATTACCAAAACTTGAATTTTTGATAAATTACCTTAAAAGTACACATATATTTCATTAGCCTAGAAGGAGTTTAAAAACGAAAAAAAAAATTTTATAATATGAAAATTGCATTTTTTTCCTATTACACTACAAAATTAAGAATACCAAAAAAAAAATGACTAATTATAAATAAACCTTTTATGTGCAGAAAAGTAAAAAACCTTCAAATAAAATAAAAGTGCCTCATATTTTTTAATAATACAACTAATATTAACTTTTAAACTGTTGATTTTAGAAATAAATTAATAAAATATTGAAATTTAGGCATTGTTGTTTTTTTTTAAATTAAGTTAGTCTAAAAAAATATCACATATTCTATTTTTAAAAATTAATGCACAGACTTGCATAAGAAAGCATTATAATATAAATAAATATACTTTATAGCACAGTTGGCTTAGTAATAATCACATTTCAGTATCATGTAAAAATATTTTTGATCTGACTTGATTTCCTCTTCACAACTCACCAAATGTTCATTCAAGTAAAACTTAACTTACTTTCACTGAAAATTTATATACTATTCAAATGATTTAATTTTAAAAAAAAACAAGTAATATAAAAAAAAATTTGAAGTCAATTCCTACTTTTTTTTTCACTATATTGTGGAAAGTCCTTTATAAATAATTTTCATTCGTTTTTTTAAGTTTATCATTGGTAGATACATGCAACTTAAATCTAAAAAAAACTAAAATTAATTAATTAAATTTAATTACTGAATTAATATTTGAAAAAACTGTATTAACATCAAGTGTCCTCCACTACAAGTTAAAAAAAAATTAATTTGAACTTGAGTGGAGGAATAAAAAGTATTTGATTAACGATTGAAAATTCAAACAAGATATATATAGGGAGAGTGTGAGCTAATAGAAGAAATTGAATAAAAGAAGGTCAGATCAAATAAAATTATGAATTTTTTAATAACTGATAATGTATTGAACTATACAATAAATCTAGAACTCTGTACAATAAATCTAGAAGGAAATTTTAGAATGAATACATCACATTTACTTTTTATATAAATATAAAATATATAAATAAAAAGAAAAGAATGTAATATTATGATCAATTTAATTTTGATTATTTACTCATTGTTCTATAAAGCACATTTTAATTGACAAAAATTTAATTACCACAATAAGCTATACAGAGGAAGATCAAATTAATTTTTAAAATTTGTTTAATTTCATAAAACTATTCTTTATAAATTAGTTACCAGAAGCTACAAATCTTATTTATTTAAAATATAATTAACTAGTTCAGTAATTAAAGCTGATAAAGTTATAGCTACTACTTACACACACACATATAACTGATTATTTTATAAAAACTATTTTAATATATCACTAATAATTGATTAGAATTTTAATTATTAGTAAAATTAGGTAATTTATTATACAAAAAAAAAAAGTGTCAAAATAGTTAAATAAAATATATTCTATTTAAAAAATTTTTTAACAAATACTTAGACATGAAATAAAACAAATTTTTGAAATTTTAAAATTAAGAAATATTTTATGCATTAATGTAAATTCAATTTCCTCTACGATTACCTTAACAAAAATAAAAAATAGCAATAAATAAGTACAAGTAAATCCATCACTCAAAATTAATACATTTCAAGTGTACTTAAGTATTTTGCTTAAATTAATTAATAAAACCACATTATTTTGACAATAAAAAAATTCCAACAAAAATGTGCAGACACATAAATTAATGAAAATAAAATCTTTGGTGTAAAGCAAGTTTCTAATATAGAAATATTGTGAATTTTTAATTTCTAGTTATTTTGTTTAATTTAATGAAAAACATAAAACAGTTACATTTTAAAAAAATAAGGAATAAATAATGGATATTGAAATAAAGAAATACATTTTCAACAATTATAAATTTAAAACTTACACAATACTCAATACAGAATAATTGCCTTTAAGCTTCTAAAAAGATATGCATCTGCTTGGAAGTTTACATTAAAGATATTGCATCCAATTTCTTTATTATTTAAGTTTATTAATCTGATGTATTGAGAAATTTTTATTATTTTATTAAATATGGAATAATGCCTAAATATTTAATATTAGAACTTACTGTAGAAAATAATACCCGTTAATAATAGAGATACACATACTTAACACTTAAAAATAAAATTCTCAAGAAAATGAAGAAAAATATGATTGGAATTATAACAAAAATAAAGGGAAAATAATTATGAAATCACAAAAACAGCACAAAAACAGTACAAACATATATGACGGTGAAATTTTATTTTTATTTTATGGAACAACCAACTTAATTAAAAATTTAAATTATATTTTTTACTTTCTTAAATGTTTAAATATTTAATTTAAAAATAAAAATTTGATTATTTCAAACTTTTCAGGAATATTTTTTTTTAAATTAAGAATTTTAATAATGCTAACCAAAGATTGGCTTTTATTTAAACTCTATAATTTTTATTAAACTTATTCAAAAATAATATTTAATTATTTTATAACACATTGCAATTATTTTTCACTAATAGTGAAAATCAGATGTTATAAATTGAAAGCCAACTTATATTTTTCTATCATTTCAGTAACACTGCCAATAAAAACAGCTGAAATATTTCTCTAATACAATACAATATTAAAAATTTCATACAGATTGTAAAATTCATTTGATAAAACATTTTCTCATCAAATTTAAGTGAAAAGAAATTTTTCATAATAAATAACAAAAAACGACGCATTGTTAATACTAGTTCAAAAAAAATTCAATTATTTCAAAATTGTGCAAAAAAAAAAAAAAAAAAAGTTTCTAATTAATATTTTTTAAGTTCTATCTTAGTTTATTGCTTCAAATTCTAAATAGTGTATTTAAAAAAACTAGACTGAAACATTACAATAAAAATTTATGAAAATTCAATGCAAATAAAAAAAATCATTAAAAAAAGCTGCCTGCTTACAACATTTTGAAATGATTATTCTAATGTGAAATAAAATATCTTAATTAAATTTGGTAAATATTCATAAATATCATTTAAAACTAATATTATGGCAGTGTATGAGACCATTAATGAATTGAATATATATATAATTTTTAAAATTTTTCCCTAAAAAAATATATTTGAGACACTAAATACAAGTTTTTAATGAAAAAAAAAAAATATATTATACTGAAATTTCATATTCAATAAAATAATTTGTTAAAGCAAAAATTTTATAACAAAAAATAAAAATGCAATAAATACCATTTCTAAATAAAAAATATTCAGCTCTAAATAATATCACAAAATTAAAAATAAATTTTAACACAAAACATTTCAAAAATTAATAAATATACAAAAATAATGAACATTTTGTCGATATCATAATTTAACTAAAATACATATTTTTATGATGCACAAACCCAATAAAAAAAAAATTGAGAAGCTGATTTTTAAATGGTTCCAATAGATTTAACATAAAAGTGAACAATACATTCAATAAAAAATGTTCTTTTAAACTGCCAGCTGAAAATAAATACTAAGTACCACAGTCTCTTTTTAATTCGGCATGTTTGGGACCATGGTCATATTGAGTTTTTGAGAGTCAATATAGTTTTATGGGGGATATCAAAGACAAAGCACTCTTGTTAAAAATTTTAACAATTAAAACATATGCATATTTAATATGATAATAATAAAGAGTATCCCAAAATGCACACAAGAAGTGATTTTATTTTTAATATATTTTTTTTAATTATATTCCTGTTCAGTTTACTAAAAATGTTCTGTTTGCAAAACAGTACACCCCCAATCATAATTCATTTTAGGTCAAGTAAGGCGCTTTGGCAGTATAAAAATATTGGATTAACAGCCTAATTTTAATGAATTTTGCAACACACTGTATATGTACATATTAAAGTTACATGCTGTTATACAAATACTTGAATCTATACAAAAAAAAAATACGAAAAGGAAGACTCGATCGGTGCCGAATCATAGAATGCCCGATTCACTCTTCTTAATCATTTTAAATTAAATTTTTAAAACTTAAAAAGTGCAATTATATACACTTCCGTTTTTAAAAATGTTGATAGTTTAAAAACAAATTAAGTACAAAATGTTAGGTTTACTTGATTTATTAAATTAAATACAAATTTGAAAATTCCTTTTTGAACTTCTTTGAGAAAAAAAGAATCAAATATTATACAAAAATATAATTTGTGACTAGTTTTTCAAGGAAAAAAATAGGAAACCAATAAAAAAAAAATAGTAACTTATATTAAACAGAGGAAATTAGCACCGTGAGTAATGTTTTAAAACTGGCAAAACAATTTTTTACAAAAATCTGTAACAATGAAACAAACTAATACAGTTTAGATAGTCCAAATATCATTTTTTTTTTTTTTTTAAGTTTACTGTTGTTATACATTTATCTTGGTGTTTTAGCCAGTTTTATTGAGTATCTGTTCCATTAGTAGAAGTTTCATTCAATTTTAATGATAGAAATTCTTCTTTCCTTGAAAAATATTCATCCAATCGCTCTTTGGCATATCTGAATGAAATAATACTTTGAAGTCAAACAAAATATTAAAGTATACTAAAATTAAAAAATAGAAAAATTTGTTTTTAAAATTTTTTTTGAAAGAATTTTTTTTTTTTACATAAATATATTAATATTTTTTTTTAACTTATTCTTTTTACAATAAAAGAATTTTAAAATTTGATTAAACATTAAATAAGTAGTTATTCTACTTCACTTCATAATACAACAAATAAATTATTTTGTCAAAGAAATTTATTTTCATGATCATAAAAAATAAGCAAAAAATCATGCAGAATAAAGTCAAAGTTTTCCTTTCTTAAGTATAATACAAAATAAAGATTATACATAAAAACTGTAATGAAACAAAAGTTAAAATTTTTTCAATCCATTTTTGTTTACTTTTACTTTTATTTAATTTACCTATTTTAAAAGAGAAATTAAAATCCAACTGCAGAAAATTAATACACTGTTGTTTAACTATAAAATGTCACAGCTAAACAACATCTATTTTTCAGTACAAGCAAAAGACTGTTATTGTGATAAATTATCATAATATTTTACCAATATAATCATTATAAATATTATTTTAACATTTATATTTTGAAAATGAAAACAAATAAAATAAACAGGAAAATGCTTTCACATAAGTATCACAAATACTTTAAAGTGGATAATTTTACAACCAAAGAAACATCAATCGAGGTGCAATAAAGTTCAGATTAATCTCCCTCTAAATCCTAATATTTTTTTTCAATTATGAAATAACAGCCAAAGAGTAAAATAATATATAAAATAATTTATTTAAATATTAAAAATATTCTATAGTTTAGCTCAAATTTGTTCAAAAAAAAAAAAAATTTTTTTTTAATAAATACAGAATTATAGAAATCATCAATTAATTATACAATTATCTTCATATAAAATATAATGATTATATTCATTCATAGAAATTAATTTATATTGAGTTTATTTTATTACTATTAATTTTAATAAACTAAATTAATAGTAATCCAATAAACAATAATGAAAAGTAATAATGAAAATGTTTTTAAATTTTACATCTGAAAAATGGTGCTTTTTAACCAAAAATATATAATTTAAATAAAAAAATTATAAATTATGGAAGGAAATAAATAAATTATAATAAAAAAGATATCTACTTTTTATATATTTTAATATCCTTAATCTACTTAAATTTAAAATGCAGAACAGCATAGAAAAGAAATACATCTCAAAATTTACCCTAAAAATCGAAATCCAGTGTGGAATGCGCAGATTGAATCAAAGCCCAAACTCCCCACAAGAAATGTGAAGCCTGAAAAGTAAGGATTTTTTTATAGCAGAAAATTAATAAATTAATGTAATATTGTTTTCACTATCAATATCCAAAATTACCAGAGCAAATTTATTGACATCAATGTAAAATTTTTCGACTATGTCATCAGTAACATCTTCTAAACTTTGATCATTTTCTAGATACCATGCTTCTAAATATTCTCTCAACCACCGCATTTGGAATTCTTTTCCAGGATAGAGCTTAGGTTCAAATTTCTCAACACCTTAAAAAAAAATATAAATCTCGGTTGATCAAATCATTTACTTAAATATAAACTATATAAGTCACTTTTTTTAAGTGAATATGTTCTACAGAAAAGTGTATATAAAAAAAACTTACCTTGAACAATCAAAGATACATTTCATAATTTTCTAAAATCATATAAAACCAACACAATGAGTTTAAAATATTCCTAAAACTCCATAAAAAAAGTTTGGTGAAATTTTAAAAAAAAACTGCTGCTTAGTAAATTTCTTTGAAAGTCTAACAGAAGTTCAAATAAAAACTTAAATAAATAAAACTCAGAATTATGTAATAGCAAATAGTTGTTGGTATGTACAAATCCTGTACAAGGAAAGTTCCCCAATTGCAGAAGAATAAATAAAGCAAAAATATAAGCCTTTCCTTGTATGTGTAAGAACACAATTTCAAATGCAGTAAAAAATATTAAAAATTTTTGAAATAAAAACATTTAGTTGAATCATTTAAAGTAGCCCATTGAAAGTATAGTTCAACCATTGGTGTGAGTGGAAAGCTAAACATCTGGTTTAAAAGTAGAAACGAACAAATCGATTAAAAAGTTCAAAGTTATATAAGAAAAAAAAAACTGACTATAACTAAAATTTTAATAATTGAAAATTAAAGTTATTTTTAAAACACCTCCTAAAATACCTCTCCTCTATTACACCACTCTGTTTCAATCCATCATATTTGGCCCTCTGTCAATTTTACACACCATCGGTGGTTAAACTATAATTTTTTTGTATGCAATGATCAGTTCACTATCATTTTATATCAGTGGAACAAATGGAGTGAGCTTCGAATATACAATTTTTAGAAACACCCTACATATGAGTTCTTAAACAAGTTTATATGCACATGTTTATAAAATTTTAGATGAAATATAAATCCCATAACTTCATATATATATATATTAATCATGTACAAAATGTACAGTTGTGATGATCCATTTGAAAAAAAGGTTTACAATCTAAAATTTTTTATAAACATGTGTTTCAAAAGTAAAAAACGTCACAAAATATATAAACAAGCAAGACCAAGGCATCACAGCTTAAAATACATTTTTTTTATCACAAATTTACAAACAAAAAAAAAGAAAATAATTCATTTTTTCAAAAATTATTTTTATTTTATTTATTATTTTTTGCAATGTTTTATTGTGCTTTTTACTATCAATTTATTAGTTTTGAATTCGTAAAATTTTAAGTGCCATAAGACTTTTGTTACTTCTTAAAAAGGACTATTGCTTCTTCTCTTTTTTTAGACTTATTTTCTAATTTGACAATCAAAATAATCTACAATGGATAGATGAAATCAAATAACTAGATAGAAATTTTAGTTTATGATTAGTTATTATTTATGATCAGTTTATATTTATTTATCCCTATTTTTTAAAAAATTTGACCTAGATTACTTTTCTGGATATTAAAACATATGTACAGATTTAATATTACATGGAATTTAATATTTCAAATTTAAACAGACATTTTTTGTATACAAATACGAATTGGGAAAAAACTCTTAATGTATTACAAAACTAAAATTAGAAAAATATAGTTTCTTCATTTAGATGTAATACTCAAAATAGTTTCAAATAAAGCCTTTGTTAATAATATATGTATATATTCATTACAGAGAATTGCAGATTCCAAAAAGAAGTTTTATTTTTTAATTAAAAAAACTATTATTAAATTTTGAAAGTCCAATGTGTTAGGTTTAAAACCCACATATTAATTTCTATAAATATATAATATAATCTCAATATAGTACTTTTTAATATAGTGGTACTATAAAGTTTTAAAAACTAAAAATATTTCTAACATAAAATTTTTCAGTCTGTATAATAAATAAACTGATAACTTTTATAGATAGAATTCATTCACTATAATTCAATACATATTCAACAATTACAATAATAAAACAAAGCATTTATTATATTATGTTGTCTATCACTTCAAAATATTATAGAAATGTTGAAAATCCTAGCAATTGAGAAAATTAGGATAATGAATTAAAAATTAAAAATACAAATGAAGTTATTAAACACTTTTTAAATAACTAATTTTCGGCTCATTATCTACAATGCCATATAACCACCAGTGTTAATTTTCAACCCCAAAAAATTAAAAATCCCATATACTCACTCTACAAGCAATTCATATCAGTTCTATGACATGCTGTAAACCAATCAAATTCATATCATACTCATGCAATAAAACTAGAATTTTTTTATTCATACTTTTGTGAAAATGGTAACCATTTCTTTCCTATAAACAATCATTACCATTATCAATCATAGCTTAATGATGGCAGTGGTCTATAATCTACATATGATGTATAATTCATCCACTGTTTATAGGCAGTAAATTACAGCAATTAAAATATTTTTCAAGTATATATATATATGCAACAAGAACAGAAAATTTATTTCTATAAATGATGGGAAAAAATTCCACATTCAATATGATCAGAAATGTAAGTTCTTTCAGAGATTTATGCAGTCTAATTAAATACAAATACACATGGTTGTCAGAATAAATCAAAATTAAATGCAATTTTTACAATAGTGTATATAGATTTAAAATTATTTTAATGTTACCTGCAGATGAGTTAAATAAATTGCATTAAAATGTTGACATACATCTCAAAATGGAACAGAAATTTAAGAAAAATAAAAGCCAAAAATAAAACCAGAAAAACCTACTAACCAGCAAATTCGCAAAAATGGTTCCCAATATCAAATGCTTGATAGTTATAATCTGCGTATTCATAATCAATAAAAGTTACATCTTCTAAAAAAAAGGAAAAGTTTAGTTAATAAATATACAGTTTTAGAACTATTAAATAGACTATATAAACCAAAAAACAACCCTGTGCAATTTTTCATGACAATTTTAAGTAATTAAACAATTTCTGAAAATATTATGTGTCGTTGCACATTGAAAATACAAAATGCACTATAGACAATATTTTAAGATTTAATAATATTTATAATACTTGAATTACATATTTGAAATTTTAATTAATGTGCTATAATCTTTTTAATAAACTGTCTTTTTTTTTTTTTACTGGTACACACCTGTTTCTTTGTTATAAATTACATTTTTCAACAGCAAATCGTTATGACAAAATACAACAGGAGACTCTATTTTTACTAGATGCTCTTTCATACAATCTATTTCACTTTTTAATACATCTTTAGAAGCAATCACCATCTTATACCTAAAAAAAAGTTAAAAGAAATTTTTTATAATATGTAAATATTTTAACTGCATATTATACTGGATAAAATTTGATATTATAAAACTAATTTATATAATATCTATAAATATATTTTAATTATACTACTAAATAAAAGGACTAAAAACAAATAAGAATTTTTATAAAAATGAAATAACTTATTAAATGGAAATATTAAATTATTAAAATTTAATGATGCGTAACGGGAAGAAAGAATTTAAATCTGAAAAGGAAAATTCTCTTAAATGTATGTTGATCAAAAATAAATATGTCTACTTTTAGTGAATAAATATTTTTAAAAGAACTTTAGTTGTCTTTTTTGCAAAAAATCTAAAAATTTAGAATAAACTTTTAAATCAGAAATTTTTTAAAAATAAAAAAAATTTTCAGAGATGTGAAGAAATATTTATTATCAGCATATTCATAATCAATAAAAGTTACTTCTAAAGAAAAAGAAGATTTTGTTAATAAATGTGCAATAAATATATATAATTTAAAACTATTAAATAGCCTATAAAGTGTAAACTAAAAACAATCTATGTAATTTTTCATGCCAGCCGAACTAATTAAACAAACTTTTGAAAATATTTTAAAGCATGATCATTGCAACTTAGAAATAAAGGTGGGGAGCCAGGAAGCAAGAAGTTGCGAGCCGAACATTTTTGAGTCAGTATAAAAAAAAACCGACTCCTGACACTACTTTATAAAAATATTATTTTTCTAAATTTCTAGAAATTAATGTCAGAATTGAATGTTAAATTAAATGCATTCTTCAATAATTCATCCCCAAATAAAGACAGGTACTGCCTTTTGTAGCAAGGCAAGTAACTGCTGAGAGTCTTTTCTCAGAACAGAGGTTTATAAAAAATTACCTTGGATCCACAATGAATCTTATAGAAGTTATATAAAGAAAAACGATGCAATATTGTACAAATATAACAACTTAGTGCTTAAAATGTATAATTTTAGTTTGCTTATCTTAAGGTATTCTATAATATCTGCTAATATAGCAATGTCATTTTTATAGAATACAAGAATTTTTATAATCAAATTTAGAGTACAAGAATGTTTTTAAGTGAGTGCAAATACTATACCTTCAAAATTATGAAAAACTTTAATACAAAAGCATTTTTACAGCTATAGAACTAAAATCATTTTTAAATCCATTAGCAAAGAACATAATTCATAAAATTACATTAGAGTTAGGAGTCAGTATAAAAAATTCAACTCAGGAGATTGAAATTCTTTTTGATGAAAACCAAACCCTTGCTTACAGAAGGACACAAAATGTGTGTGTGTGTGTGTGTGTATATATATATACACTGTAACAAATAAATATAGAAAAATGGAATAAAATTTAATTTGCCATATTATATCACATTTATTTTTTGAGTTTATAGCAATCATGAAAGTTTAGAAACAATTTTTCAATTTAGTCAAGTAACTATTTTTTTTTTTTTTTTGATTTGCCAATATTTATAATTTAAAAAATGTGTTGAAAGGAGCAGGCTACTATAAAGTAGTTTGCTAGCAAAAACTTAATATTTCTTTTATAGATATCAATTAATGTGTCATTCAATTAATTTGATAAATTTTCATCGTTTTTACAAAAGAATTTAAATATTGTATTGAATGGTGTGAACTTTTGATCAAATGAATACTGAATAAATTGAGCAAGAGTTTTACTTTTGGAAAGTTATAACATTCAAACATAAGTTAAGTTTGGTTTTTCATTGTGCAGTCATTCTTTGCACACTTTGGGCTAATTAGACCAGGACTTACAGTTTAATGTGGATTCCAAGTCACTAACAAACATCTATGCCACTGCCAGGATTTGTACCAGAAGCCTGTGATACCAAAGGTCAGAGAGCTGGCCAATTGGCCAACAAGCTGCCAAAAGTTGAGTGCATGTGTATTTATAAAATATTACCTATTAGGTGGCATGTTAAAGCTTAAAATAACCCATAATAAAAAGCTGGCGACCATCAACTCAAAGGTTGAATGTCTTAGTTTGTGCATTAGCATTTTAAATTTGATACTCTTGTATTTATAACAGAACACATAATACAATAAGTTTTGAAGATATAAATAAGTAATTTATAACTTAAAAATTTTTAAATATTAAATATCAAAAAATTAAACAACTTATGGATTAATGTAAGTAAATGCACTTATTTATGCATCAAAAATTTAAGATTTATTATTTTATTTTTATATTTTATTTATTATTCAAGATTTTTTTTTTTTTATTTTATAATTTTTAAAAAACATTTCTATATAAATTTTTTTGTAAATTTATATAGAAATTATAAATGATTTTAAAACTGTAATTTTAGTTTTCCTCTTTAATATTTACCTTTCATCCTTTACAGGGTCTGGAAAAGAATCTGGTATGAGATTATGATACTTGTATAACATAGGAAATAGGCATGGCTGAGTCACCACCTCATGTACATTTGATCGAACAGCATGCATTTTAACTAGTCTTCTAGCAATCAGACTGAAAATTCGAAAGAAAAATCAATTAAGAATATTTTCTGAGAAAATTTAATAAGAAAAATTTATCTAACAGCTACTACACTATATCAAAACTAGTAATTTTTATTTCATTAGTGATGTTTCATATAAAAAAAAATTTTAAGATTACATTTATCAAACAAAATAAGCTTTATTTATCTTCCAACATATTTTCTAAAAAAAAAAAAAAAAAAAAAAAAAAATTTTTTACATTTAAATTATTTTCATTTTAATTAGATAAATTACATTATTAAAAAATTAATAATAAATAAAAAAAAGTCTTTTAATGTTCTTTTATGAAAGTATGACACACAAAAATATTTTAAATTGATAGTGAATAAATGTTCAATATATAAATATTTGTAAAAAAAGTAAAATTATGAATAGTTTAGAACAATTAAAGGTAAAAATTAAAAAAAAAAAAAAAAAGAATGTATTTAATTTATTCATTTAATGAATAAATTAAATACAATTTTAATTTATTCACAGATTCCTATCTAAATACAAATTCATTCCAAAACAAGCATTCTTGAAATAGATACATAGTTGAAGTCGGATGATATTTTAGTGAGTAATATAACAAGGTTTAACAGTAGTTTAAAGGTGTTTCTTCGTGTACCTTAAATTGAATACACTACATAAAAATATTCTTAATTCATAAAATAATTATATATATACATTCAATATATAAAATTTATAATTTTTTAAATTAACTCTTACTTTGATATATCAGGATCACGAACCATTTTAGTGTCCAACACTTCCCCAGGTGAAAAACCATAACAAAGTCCATTAGAAAAAGCGCAATGTAATGGTGCACACAATCCAGCCTCGCACATCATTTGCATGTTACGAACTTCTAAATCTCTATCAATAAAAAGTTCAGTTTTTTCTCCATAAACTCTAATTAGTAATGCCTGATCAGGATTGTCTTTCATATAACATTTCACTAAGTGATTAGTGATTCCATCTTTAAAACGCTAAATGAAAGAATGGATTTTATTTTTAATATGAATAAAATTTACAAGAAAAAAATATTAAAAACAAGAACCAAGATTTTTAAACATTAAACAAAATTAATAAGATTATAAAAATACATTAAAAATACAGTAAAAAATTTAGGGTTCATACAAAACTGAAATTTTAAATTTTTATTTTAATAGATATATTTATTTGATGTCTTTCTTATGAACATATTATAAAAATGAAATGCATTAATGGTGCACTACTAAAATAACTTCTATTTTTCATTGTGCTCTTTATAAATGCAATAGGATATGTTTGATAACATTTGTTTTCCATAGCTGAGCCAAAATTGAATTGTGAATAACAAACTGCACATATTATGCACAATAACCATCTATATAGGAAGTTTTGTATATTAAAAAAAAATAATAACGGACCAATTGTATAATAAATAGAATTTTATTGCTGCATTTTTATATAAATTATATTTAGATCAGTAAAATATTTTTGATAAGATAATTGGGAAGAGGGATGAAATGAATTTTTTAAAACATTTAAAGAATTTTTTTTTTTTTTTTTTTTTTTTTAATCTTAAATGCTTAAAAATTATAATTCTCAAAAATATTTTTATTTCTTTTTTTTCTATATTTAAACAAAATTTACCTCAAAGTCAATACAATCAAAATTCCAATTCTTGATCATACTAATAACAACTTTTGCACCAGCACATAATGACGGAAAAGAATCAGTACACACAGTTATGTCCAGTCTATTAATGGAACCGTTTGAATTATTTGGCATTCTTTATGAAGATTATTCAATAACCTATATCAAAAATCTGTTAAAGAAAATATTACATTAGATATATGTCAAAATATAATAAGAAATAACAAAATTCATATTTTAACAAATATTTAATTGTATAAATTATCAATATTAAAGTTAAAGTTTCAAGAAGTTTAAAAATACTTCTTTATTTACCTGGTGACAGTTTTAAATTTTAATTTAAAAAACATAAATGCATACTCTGATTTAATAGCAATATTATTACCTTCCTTTATAATAAATTTCAATAATTAATTATATATATTAATTTATAGTTAATAAATTCTCACGGCAATTAAAGATCCTATATGTAAATAACATTTTTAAAGGAGGGGCACATCAAATATCTATATTTTATTCTTTTTTAAATATTTGCTTGAAAAATTTAAAAAAGGGGGTACAAAATTGCAATTTCCAAGCATTTGCTCGAAACAACTAAATATTAATTTTCGATTATAATAACACTAATAAAGTACTTTATATAGTAATATGAAGTATAAAAACGATTTTTCTATAAATGTAGAGACAACTGTATTCCTCAATACTCAGTAATAAGTAATTATTCAAAACAGAAAGTTACATAAACATACGGTAAACCAGTTGCATTAAAAAATATGTACAAAATACGATAGTTATATTTAAAAAATATAAAGAATTAAGTCATATTTACCACAAGCCATACCACACATTACTAAATATTCTGCTATATGCATATGATAATAAATATTGAAAATGTAAATAAATAAAGATGAATGTATAATAGTCTTATTTTTGTAATTTTTTAAACCTAATAATGTAAAACGTAAGTACAAGGCTATTTCGGCGTAAATAACACAAGGTTTTCGATTTCACATTCACGAACGAGTTCGGCATTCTGCTAGAACACCTAGCACAATGTTGCCAAATCTATGTTTTGAAATAGAAATAAAAAGACAATAGGTTAAATGTCATCACATAAAAATTTAACATTAAATATTTTAGATTATGATTATTAATTTGAAAATCTCAATATTTAAGAAATATTCAAGTTCTCAAAAAGATTTTCTGGTACAGAATAATCAGAATAATCGCTTATGGGATTTGGCATCAAAAAAAATATTTTCACCGAAGTGCGGAAAATAATGTGTTGCGATTCTTAGTGAAGAGAATTACAACCCTACCACGATATCTCGTTTTCGCGAAGCAGAATTTGAATAAAAACAAAATAAATTGCTGAGAATTTCAGCAATTTTAAGGAAAATTTATTTATCCAGGATAATAAAATCATGAATTATGGAACGCCAGACTGCGATTATTGCGGAACGCCAGACTGCGATTACAATGATGGGACGACAGATTGCGATTACAATGATGGGACGCCAGACTGCGATTACTCTTTCATAATCACATTCATGTAAATTTCTCAACATGGTCTGTCATGGTATTCAGCGCACATTTAATCACACAAAATTTTGATTAAGAGAACCCCGCATTTTGACGAATGGGCCTCTTAAAATTTTGTGCTTAACCCTTAAATTTCGCTCTGCATCTCCACATATATCCATCTGATTTATTTTCATAACCGTTAGAACCACATCATTCCACATACACAATTTCCTAATTTTCAACGTACCTTAACATTCCAAATCCCGGAAGAAATTTCTGCTGCAGCACCCCTGCTTGTCAGCAAAAAGGAACGAAAATAAATGCACCTACATTAAATCCTGGTAACGAACGTTATGACAGCCTTTAGTAAACTAATGATTTTTAATTGTTCTAGAGCGATCTAACATTCGAAGAAAATCGATTAATTGTTCTAGACAAATTAAGCAGTACAAGAGAGATGGGCTACCACATTTGGCAACTTATTGCACAATTGGTGAAAAAAGTCGCTAAATCTCAACAGGCTTTAGCGTTTGGCCAATTCTCCTTCCTATCCAACTTTAAAAAAAAAAAAAAAAAAAAAAAAATTCAGGAATATTCTGGGAAAATATATATATATATATAACTTCAAAGTGCTACAATGACACGCTAACACAGTAATTGGTGTTCCAATATTATCCAGATATAAGAAGTTCATATTTGTACTATGGCGTCTTTGAAATTCGATATTATTAATTCACATTCACTCCACTTATTCTCTACACCCTTGGGGAAACAGAAAATAGAATAAAACATTCCCTTGCTGTCAAATTTAATGTCTTATAAAAATGTTGATAGTTCTTTTCATATCTAGATCAGAATGGACAAATTATAAACAGATCACTGAAAGTGGTCTGGTTAATCTTTCCAATTGATTGAAAAATTTGAACTAAGTGTCTTTGGTTTAGTGTAGCAACCGAATTTGGAATACCGAATATGTAGAGCAAAATGGGTGTTGTTTCATATGTTATATATATATATATATGTTATTTCATATGTGTGTATATATATATATATATATATATATATATGTTGTTTCATATATATATGTAGTAAAGGGGCCTGAATGGTCGAGTGGCCAGCGCTCTGGCGCTCGATACTAAGGGTTCGAGTCCCGGCGGTGCCATGGATGTTGGTAGTGGTTCGGAATCCACTTTAAACCGTAGATCTGGTCTAACTTGATCGTAGAGCGTTGCGGAGGTATTGTTACTCCGCGTCCGTAGCTTATCTTTAAGCTACACACACCTCTTGGGTAGTGCTAAGGGATTAACGTCTGTGCGGCGCTTACCTTAAGGCATCTAAGACAATTGTCTAAATGTTTGCCAGCTGCATTAGAAAAAATATATAGATATATATACATAACAATATATCCAAGTATGTAAATTATACCCCTCTAGTTTTAAAAAAGTAAACATTTAAATACTAAAAAAAATGTTTTATTCAATATGCTTTTATTTTTTTAAACACAGATGATAAACTTTATTAAAAACGTTACAGCACAGATACAGGGTTTTTATCATTATTTTTTAATTAATCATTTTATGTGAAAACGTATTTGATTCTAAAATAGCGCTCTGCAAAAAAGCTATATTTGCACACGTAAAATAGGTCTCTAGGGCCTGAATGACCAAGTGGCTAACGCTCTGACTTTCGGTGCTACAGGTTCGGGTTCGAGTCCCGGCGATGCCATGGATGTTGTAGTGGTTCGGAATCCACTTTAAGCCTTATGTCCCGATCTCATATGACTGTTGGGCGTAGAGTTGACAACCCTACCCCGTAAAAAGGAAAACATCTCGTCTCGAAATCTACTAATAGGTAGTCGGCCTTGCCCCACAATGGGCTGTTGCGCCAATAATGATGAAAATAGGTCACTTCTTTTATGAATAAGTTGTGGGCGAATGGGAAAAGTATAGTTGTAATTTTAATTATCTAAGTATATGTCAAGAAATTCCAAAAATGTCATTCTTATTTGAAAACAACACTTCACACATCTGCTTTTCAGAGAAATATAAGTTCACTTAAATTATTTATTATCATATTCATTCCTATCCTATGAAAAAATATGAGTTATCTTGAATGCACTTAATATTAACTAAAATTAGTTTGACTTTTTTAATGAAAGAAATAAATGGTCACGTTAGATATAGTAATGGGTTCTGATGGACGAGTGACTAACGCTCTGGTGCTCGGGACCCCAGGTTTCAGATTCGAGACCTGGTGGTGGTTCCATGGATGTTTGTAGTGGTTCGGAATCCACTTTAAACGATAGGTCCCAATCTAATATGGATAATATCAATCTTGCAACTTAAAAAAGAAAATATATCATGTTCTGGAATCTGCAAATAGGCAAATGGCCTTGGCTCACCAAGGGACTGTTCGTCACTGAAGAAGACGACATCTTCCTATACTTTGATTAGTTGCTAGTTAGATATCAAAGAGCTTGTTTCTGTCCTTTCAAATGATGCATTTCTTCATAAATATAGATAATACAGTTAGCGAAAAACAAGCTATAAATTTAGATCTTGAAAAAAGGTCATCACAGCATATGACAATGAAAAGGGGAAAAAATGGCCATGAAAAAGTGCAAGAAGAAGAAATATCTCGTTTAACTGTTTCAGTTATCATAATAATGAATCCATTATTCATCACCCAACTTAAGGGAAATGTAATATGAAATATACAAGTTTAATGAAAAAAGATAATGTCTATTTAATAAAACGGAGAAGTTTTTAATGACTATCAAATGTCCATAAATCCCAATTTATTTATGAGGAAAAATTTATGAAATCTTTTTGTACAATTTTAAGAACTAACAAGTGGGGTCTGAATGGTCGAGTGGCTAGCGCTATGGTGCTCGGTACAACAGGTCCGGCGGTTCCCATGGATGTCTGTAGTGGTTCGAAATCCGCTTTAAATCGTAGGTCCCGGTCTAACATGATTGCAAAGCGTTGCGGGGTATTGTTACTCCGCGTTCGTAGCTTATTTTCAAGTTACACGCACCTCCTGGGTAGTGCTAAGTGAGTAACGTCTGTGCAACGCTTGCCCTAATTCCTCCAAGACAACTGTCTAAGTGTTTGCCAACTGAATTAGAACAAAACAAAAAAAAGACTTTAGGTCAACAAGAAGTTAATTATGATAAGCATGCATTTCTAACTGATTAAGAGCTTTGTTTTATTCAATTCCTTCTATTAGCTCACACTCTCCCCCTATATATATCTTGTTCAAATTTTCAATCGTTCATAAAATACCTTTTATTCCTCCACTCAAGTTCAAATAAATTTTTTTAACTTGTAATGGATGACACTGGATGTTAATACAGTTTTTTTCAATTATTAATTCAGTAATTAAATTTAATCAATTAATTTTAGTTTTTTTTCAGATTTTTGCAGATTTGAGTTGCATATATCTACCAATAGATAAACTTTACCAAAATAAAATGAATGAAAATTATTTATAAATGACTTTCGGCAATAGAGTGAAAAAAAAAAAAAGTAGGAATTGACTTCAAAAAAATTTTTTTTTTATATTACTTGTTAATTTAAAAGCCAATTAACTTAATTTGGCTTAAGTAGATGCTTTGAGATTTATGCTCGCTGATACTGCATTAACTCGATTTATCCAAATAATCACTTAACGAATAAAATATATCTTCGATTGCGTCAAAAGAGCCGAAAGCAAAAAAATGTCACAAATTCCACAATTATAATAGATAATCCAATTATTATGAAATCAGTTAGAGGTACAGTTATTGTGAAGTATACAGGAAAAAAATAGCGGCAAATTAATGACAAAATGTGGAATTATTTATTGACGTGGACAGAAGGTCAAGTCAACAAGAATATTTATCTCAGTTCATTTATTATTTGAGAAGAAAATGAAGACTTCATGACAATTTAAAGACGCAACAATGTGACAAGCGTACGTCCAAAGCAAGTAAATGGGTTGATTTATTGATACGAAATCCATATATCTTGCATTCGCAATTTATTTCAAATGTATTCGGCTTAGAAGAAATATGGAACTCAACTCCGTCGTAAGTGAAGGACTATAGTATGTACTGAAATCAAGGTTTTCTTCAAATGGGAACAATTTTTTTTTAGTTTTTAAGTTTTTTTTTTTTTTTTAATTCTATTACTTATTTTTATTCAATTATTTATTGTTATACATGAAACAAAGAAATTTTTAATAAGAATTCATGTCATCGTGCGTTCAGAATCATTTACATCTAAAATTTAGATACTTTGAATTCATTCACTTAAATAATGAAACTTTTTGTCTTTTATTGTTAGTGTAAACAAGTAATATAAAAAAAAAAAAATTTTAAAGTCAATTTCTACTTTTTTTTTCACTATATTGCAGCAAGTCCTTTATAAATAATTTTCATTCATTTTTTAAGTTTATCTGGGGCCATCTATTGGTAGATACATGCAACTTAAATCTAAAAACAAACTAAAATTAATTAATTAAATTTAATTACTGAATGAATATTTGAAAAACCGTATTAACATCAAGTGTCATCTACTACAAGTTAAAAAATGTATTTGCACTTGAGTGGATGAATAAAAAAAGTATTTTATAACCGATTGAAAATTTGAACAAGATATATATATAGGGAGAGTGGGAGCTAATAGAAGGAATTGAAAAAAAGTTTTCAAAGTGTAAATTATTGTTTCTCAATGTTTTTTTTTTTGAATTTTTTGAAAAATTTTTGCGTAGCGGTCACTTTAATATTTTTGTCCTAGAACTTTAAAAAAATTTAAATTAGCCATTATCGAAAGTTGTTAGGGCTAGTGTTAATAAAACAGAAATTAAATCTATTAAAAACTAGATTGTTTCTAATCCTAATGGGTCGACAGTAACTTCTAGACCAAACTTGACCAAGCCGCGGCCCGCCTTGAACATTTTACAGGAACATGAGATTTATCACACTTTTACAAAATATATTTATTTTATAATGGCCAAAGCAGTGGAAATCAATGTTATTAAAAAAATACATTATGTGTTCATTCATATATTTAAAAATTAACTGGGGAAATTTTGAGAAAAATTACTTTGATTTTAAAATAATATTTTTAATATATGACAGATATTGCCTTTTCAATTATGAGTTCACAGAATAATTAAATTATATTCTCCAAACTCATGATGAGCAAGCATCGATTTGCAAAAGCTAAGTGAAAGAGTGGCGAAATAAATATCGCACCAGTAAAATAAATATTTTTAATGATTTCATTTTTTTTTTTATTTCATTTATATTTATACATTTTTTATATTTCCTTTTAGTGTTATATATTTCTTTACTATGTGCATTTAGTATCATTATTACTATATTGTCTATGTTTACAGGTGAGAATACTAAACACAATAAGAATAACTCATTAGGTTTTAATTTATCACTAAAAAAAAATGTCTGTCTAAATCTAATATGGAGATATATAATTTTATAAGTGGCTAGTGGAGTTATGATGTATTTCCAAAGTGACCAGCAAGATCATTTGGGTTGGACACCCCTGATCTAGAGCAAGTCCTTGAAACCCTGTGTTCTCGTGGAAAGTGGGAAGGGGAGACAGCTCTCTTATGGTGGAGCACCAGTAGGTAAAAGTCTGACTTGGTTCCGTGTTGCTGAAGAAGGACAGCAGTACCTTCCGGTTGGACTTTTAGGGGGAATTACCTCGTATTATATGCGGGGTTGTTCCCCATATCGAATCGTGTGAGATAAAACCCGGTAAACTTCCACCAGGCAGTCAGACTCACGAGGCAAGAGGATAAACATCCCAAACGCCATCGGGTTTCCTTGTTTTTAAACCAGTGTCTACAACAAAGTTGCCAACGGACTGAACCTCAGCTATATTTGCTACATCAGTTGTAAATGAGTCATGAATTGGGCAAAATTTAGATTCAATAAGTAAATTAGTAAATATAATAGAGGAATTTTTAGAAAAGAAAATTTCATCAAGGAGCGATTGTAAAAATTTAACTAAATGATTTATTCGTGATCCCCAGTTTGAGAACCATTGACTTCATTGAATATTTTAAGCTTTTAAAATGTATGCTTTAACTTAAAAGGCTCTGTTTTCTATTCGCATGGTATTTCTGGTATGGTTTTAAAAAAAAAAATTTTATATATAAATCTTGGAGAAAGATTTTTATTGCAGCTATGCGTGAGAAATAGAGCTTGAGGAATTTTCGGTAGGAACAGTGGTAGGAGTTTGGGTCACAATACTTTTAAGTGTCCATCACAACATTTGTTCTTCATATAGAACAGGAGGGCAAACTACGGCCCGTCGGAAGTTTCTATCCGGCCGTGGATAGAATTTTAATTTGCCGGTCCGTGGCAAATTAAAAGAAATGTATATTTATATATTATATATTCATCTCCTTTTTTTTACTTTGATTAAATATTTTTTTTTCTTCCTTTTTTCAATGGACTGGTGATCTTTTTACTTTCTCTATTTTTATTCTACAAAACATAAATCGACTAAAATAAATCGACTTTTAAACTAAAACTTAATCTATTTGCTGGGCTGCTAGCTAAGAACGACTTGTCTCATTTCCCAAGGTTAAATTCGTTACTCTCAGTAAATGAAGAGAAGCTTAAGAATTATGAAGATGGCTTAAAAAAACTGTACTTTGAGTTCGAATGCAGATTTGAAGATTCCAGTGCCATTTAAACAGAATTTGATATTTTTACCATGCCTTTACTTTTTTTACCATGCAATCTAACAATCATCTCAAGCAGTTGTTTCTAAATTTGCCAAAGTTAGAGTTTTACAAATCATTATCGAAAGTAAGTTTTCCAAATTTAATATCTCACGCCCAGAAAATCAGTGTTATGCTTGCTTCATCTTATATATGTGAACAAGTGATTTCAACTATGAATCTTAGAAAGAATTATTTCAGAAGTAGGTTGACAGATGAGCATTTAGCCTCGTTCCTTAGTATTAGTACATCTCACTTCGAACCTCAATATAAGGAACTTTTAAAAATGAAATCGCACTTTCATTCATCTCATTAACATATTTAAATTGTAATACTTGTAAATTGTTTTTAAAATTTTAGAAAATTTATCTTGGCCCGCCAAACTTTTTTTTTTTTTTTTTTGGCCCACGACATAAAAAAGTTTGCCCATCACTGATATAAAAGATAATCAAACCAAGACAAACCAATTATAAACATTATTAAAGATTATGTGGCTCAGTGGCAACGTATGCCGCAGGCGAGCATTAAAGCTAAGTTCAATCCACTGGCGGCTTTGTTGTAGACACTGTTTCAAAAGACGAGGAGGCTCGATTGCGTTTGGGATGTTCAGCATCTTGCCTCGTTAGTTCGGACTATCTGATGGGAGTTTTCCGGGTTTTATCCTATTGGATGCGGGTAGTTCCCCTAAAAGTCCTCCTGGAAGACATTGCCCTCATTCTTCGGCGTCTTGGTGCCAAGGCAGACTTCTATCTACAGGTGCTCCATCACAACTTAAGGGACTACTGTTGTGACGGAGAACTACTGATGGGATGTCCGTCCGGTACAGCAGGACACTGAGGATTAGATACAACAATAAATTGTTTCCACAGAAAAAAAGCAATTCGAGGATTTCGAACTATTTATAACTTAATACCGAACTTATTGTTATATATTTTTCTCTAAAATAATATATTTCCTTAGGCAACTTGTGTTTGATAGATATCGACGAAGACATTGAATGACTTTTATGACAATAAGATGTTCAAACATGTCTCGATATTTTTATTTTTTTCTTCTTTTTAAAACAAATCGTAAACTGCTTTATAAATCACATCGTTATTGTTTCTTTTATACGGTTTCACCTGTCGCGATTTATCAGATCTTGCATACACACAGAAAGTCATTCTATCCTGAAAGTTGAGAGAAAAGATCATAAATCCGTAGTTTTACATCAGTTTTATAACCATCGCGATCTTTGAAGTAAACAAAGAAAATTAAATTTCTAAGAATTTTAAAGTTCAGAAATGAAATATTAGATTTTTCAACGAAGCGGTATAAGAAATATTGACGTCTCTATATTATTTGTATGCTATATAATGCTACCCTGCTATATAAAGCTTAATAAAACTGTTTATATCGGAAGAATGTTATTTATTTTTAAATATTTAAAAATAATTGAGTTTATTAAATATTTTTTTCTAATGCAGCTGACAATATAGACAGTTAGCTTTAACCTGCCAAGGGCTGTTACTCATTTAGTATGTGTAGCTTGAAGATATGCTACGGACGCGAGTAACACTACCCCCGCAACGCTCTACGATCATATTAAATCGGGACCTATGATTTAAAGTGGATTCCGAACCACTATAAACATCCATGGTACCTCCGGGTCTCGAACCAGAAATCTGTGGTACCGAGCGCCAGTCACTCGGCCGTTAGGTTCTTATTAAATAAATATAATTATCTGTAAAAACAATATTCTATTTTTGTTACACTAAAAATTAAATTCTTCTGTAAATAGTTACCATTGTGGCAGCATAGTGTGGGTGAAGAGTAGGCAAGATGATGCATCCTGAGCAACTCTGAATTTACTACATCTCTGCAATTCCAATAGCATTTAAACGCAGGTGAAAATCACCGACATTTGAAATCATTGAAAATAAAATCAGATTTCATATAAAATTGATTTAAGAACTCTTCATTATTTTCAACTCGTTTTTAATATATTTTCGATGAATTTTACTTTTTTTGAATGGCATCTTCTAAAGAAATTACCCTGCACTTTCTAATGCGATTTATAAGGCCCATTCAATATGCAAGCACATTGAATACGAAAAATAATATTGAACATTTTTTTAACTACTAATGTTGATTTCTTCAATGGGAATGGCATTGAATTCGTAAAATATACGATAAATTATTGGTCTTTTATAGAAAATGATGTATACGTATTTACATGAATTACTACTTTACTATACGAATTTTACACGGATAGCCAAACTATGGCCCGCAGCAACAATCAATCAGAGAGCGCACTGAATGAGACCCACAACTACTATTAGTTCACACTCTCCCTATATATATCTTGTTCAAATTTTCAATCGTTAATGAAATACTTTTTATTCATCCACTCAAGTTCAAATACATTTTTTTTTTTTTTGAACTTGTAGTGGATGACACTTTATGTTAATACACTGTTTTTTAAATATTAATTCAGTAATTCAATTGAATTAATTAATTTTAGTTCTTTTTAGATTTAAATTGCATGTATCTAATAATAGATGGCGTCAGATGTAAGAAGAAAATTTCAACTTTATTCGTAAAGGGCTTTTCTGCGATATAGTGAAAAAAAGTAGGAATTGATTTAAAAAAAAAATTTTTATGTTACTTGTAAAATAAATATATTTTGCAAAACAGTTATAACCGGTTTTTTTTTACCGGTTTAATAAAATAAATAAATATGTTTTGCATTTGATAAATCTCTCGGCCGGAAAAATGCTCCGCTTTTTGGCCACCCCTGGTCTAAGTGTTTACCAGCTGCATTAGAAAAAAAAAATTATGATAACGAGTTCAATTTGAAATAGCATTTTTAATCCTCGATAAAGAAATAAAAAAGCACAATAACGATTTTCTCGTACTAATAAGCAATCGAGAAATTACAGAAGAGAAATATGACTTGCATTCACAATAGGATGAAAATTCAAGGTTACCGCAAGCCATATGTTTTGAGTTTTTTTACGACTACTCGTCGCGTAGATGAATGTGTATTCTGTGGTTTTCTTCGAATTTCCATAAAACAATTCTTAGTAATTCATTACATTACCAGACGGGCGATTTTGAAAGTTGAGCTGTTATTGCTCATTGCCTAACTCAAAGGATATTGCTTGATTTAGCAAAAATAAAACAAGTAATATAAAAAAAAAAAAATTAAAGTCAATTCCTGCTTTTTTTTCACTATATTGCAGAAAGTCCTTTATAAATCATTTTCAAGTTTATCTGGCGCCATCTATTGGTAGATATATGCAACTTAAATCTAAAAAACTAAAATTAACTAATTAAATTTAATTACTGAATTAATATTTGAAAACTGCATTAACATTCAGTGTCATCCACTACAAGTTCAAAAAAAAATGTATTTGAACTTGAGTGGATGAATAAAAAGTATTTTATGAATGATTGAAAATTTGAACAAGAAATATATAGGGAGAGTGTGAGCTAATAGAAGGAAGTGAAAAAAAATATAGAATCATGCGCAGGGGTGGCCAAACGGCGACCCGACTTGAATATTTTTACGGCCGTGAGATTTATCACACTTTTGCAAAATATATCTATTTTATAATGGCCAAAGTAGTGAAAACCAATGCATTACAAAAATTACATTATGTGTGCATCCATATATTCAAAAATTAACTGCTGAAAATTATGAGAAAAAATTAACTTTGATTTTAAAATAGTATTCTTGCGAATATAGGGCAGATATTGCCTGTTTTATTTATGAGTTCGGAGAATAATTAAATTATTTTCTGTGAACTCATGATGTGCATGCATCTTAGAACATCTAATATAACAGGTTCTATGTTTCACTTTAAGCGACCTCAGTGACGCATTGGCCATCCCTAGATACGCACAGTTGATTGGTGATAGCAGAGCAAACCAGACTCTTAGTTGAAGATGTTAGCACTTTTGGTGCAACTTACACCTGCGAATCGTTTTTTTTTTTTTTTTTTTTCTAAAATGAAATTGACCCAACACAAAAACACGCTAAACTGTAGCAGATAAACTGAGGCTAAACTGTAACACCCATTACGATGTACAAATACCTAAATGGAGATCGATTTGGAAAAGCTAACGAAAGAACGGAGAAACAAATATCGCACTAGTAAAATAAATAATTATTTTTTTATATAATGATCCATTTTTTTTTTATTTCTTTTATATTTATACATTTTCAGTGTTATATATATCTTTACAATGTGTGTTTAGTATTCTTATTATTATATTATCTATGCTTACATGTAAGAATAATAGTAAACACAATAATAATAACTCATTATGTTTCAATTTTTCACACCAAAAAAATGTCTATAGTGTGTCTAAATGTAATATGAAGATATATAATTTTATATGCGGCCCGTGGAGTTATGAGGCATTTCCAAAGTGGCCGGCAAGATCATTTGGGTTGGCCACCTCTGGTTTAGACGGCATTTAAAAATCATTACGTCAACTCGAAATAAAAAAATAAAAATAAAAATAAATAAAATAGACTAAAGACACCACAGAGGCACTAATAAAATAGAAAATACAAATATGCGTTACTTAGAAAACATTCTTAAAGTAATTTATATGTCTGTCATAATGTAATGATATTAATACTAATATTTTTTAAAGTTTTATAATGGAGACCTTAAAATTATATTAATCCTTAAAATTCATATTTAAAAACAAATTCAATTTTATTCAATATATTAATTGGTCCCCATCAAAACTAATCGAAAATCACCATAACTAATTAACATGTGAAAGAAACATTTTACGAAAATGAAAAACAACCGCTAATTAAAATGACCAATTAAGACCATTTGGGTTGGAAACCACTGTTCATGCGAGAAATGTGACTCGAAATTGCACAACTCAGTTTTTTCATTAAAATCGTCTGCATCCATTGAACCGGAGCCTGCTGTTTCAGCAGTTTTCGAATCAAAACAAAATATTCAAAACAATCCGATCTTTTTTCCTAACTTGCACAGCTGTTATAAATGGAAATGATGAACATGTTGTATTATTTTTAGATAGCAGATGTCAATGCTCATTTGCATAAAGTGGAACTTGTTAGTTTGAACTTAACTGAACTTAGTTGTTTCAAGGATACAATTTAATTATTCTGCTAACTCATAACTGTAAAGTCATAATTAAAACAGGCGATATCAGCAATACATTAGCAAGAATATTATTTTAAAATCAAAGTTAATTTTTTTTCTCATCATTTCGACAGTTAATTTTTGAATAGATGGTTGCACACATAAAGTATTTTTTTTTAATACATTGGTTTTCACTACTTTGGCCATTATAAAATAAAATATATTGTGTAAAAGTGTGATAAATCTCACGGGCCGGAAAAATATTCAAGGAAAGCCGCATGCGGCCGCGGATTGGCCACCCCTGCTGTAGAGCGTTGGCTGACAACAATACCCTGTAAAAAGAAAACATCTCATGTCTCAGAATCTGCCAGTAGGCAGACAGTCTTGGCCACCATGGGACTGTAAAGGAGAAGAGAATTAAAGAAAAGACCATTAATGAAGAAGAGAATTAAAGAAGAAAATTTGTTTAAGAAGAGAATTCTGTTAAAAGACCATTAAAGAAGAATAGAATTAAAGAAGAAAAGGCCATTAAATTTTCAAGAGTTAAAGAAAAAAGACCATTAAAGAAGAAGAGAATTGGGCTAGCCATTTTTTAATTTATTGCAGTGATGACAGGGCCTGATTTTAATATAGTTTTTCAAATATTAATTCAGTAGATCAAATTTAAGGGGTAATTTTACTTTTAACAAAATTAGAATTACACCAATAGAAAAAATAAACACTAAAACACTGAATGAAAATTAGAAACTTTCTGCAATATAGTAAAAAAATAATAGAAATTGACTTAAAAATGGAAGGTTTTTTTTTTCTTTTGTATTACTTGTTATCCTATGAGATTAACCAAATTATCACCAGAGTTCCGTATAAAACTTATGTTAAATGATTATGTAAAATGTGTTTATGTATGTTTAATTATGTTAAATGATTTTGGACAACATTAAGGATCTTTGAGCATACCAAACTACCCGAAAATACAAGGAGGGATTTTTAACAATTGGAAAATTACTTTGACAAATAGTTAATTTATACTAATATAAAAGATTTTGATAGTCTTAGTTGGAGTTGATCATAACAGATCACCTGAGAAAGAAAGTTCCCGCTGTAGTAAAAGATCATTTTGTGGAGGATTGTGTGAAAAAAAAACCAGAAGGGCTAAATTTTTTCCTATAGGCTTACTAGGCTTCAGCCTATGGGCCTTAACCAAAGATCAAGAGGTTTGAAAAACATTCAAATTGTTAGAAAAATTTGATCTTTACACTATTCTAAAAACAGTAAACACTAAAACACTGAATCGAAAATAAGGAGAAATTATGAAATAAATTTAACTGAATTAAATTTGATTTTTAATCTTCAATGTATTGAATATATTTAATTTAAAATGAAAATATGATAATTTTTATTGCATATTTTATTTTCGTAATCAAAGAATTTTATTATTCGAATTTTTGTTTCTTTGTAAATGCTGTCTGTTATTTTTGATGAGTTATTGTTACAAGTATTATCTAGGGTGCTGCGAATAAATGTCCAAGTAAGTGTTCTCGACTCCCATTTTTTTTTAAATTTATTATCCGTGGCATATTTTTTATAAAGATTAGTACCCATCACAGCATGTTTCCTTTAACATATTGGTATATATCACAATAATGATGCATTTTATTATCCCTTAATAATGGGATGTGAAAGGGCCTCATATCTTGGAATAGCCTAGGGGCCTAGTTTTTCATCTAAATCCGGCCCTGGCTACCACAGAAGAAAAGCTAAAGCAACGCGAATTTGTCAGACGTCAGCTGTCGAAATTATGAAAAAAATTAACTTTTGCGAATATATGATAGATATTGCCTGTTTTATTTATGAGTTCACAGAATAATTAAATTATATTCTGCGAATTCATGATGTATGTACATCCTGGAACATTTAATATAACAGGTTCTATGTTTCACTTTAAGAGGCCGCAGTGACGTATTGACCATCTCTAGATACCCACAGTTGATTGATAGCATTGAAAACTAGACTCTTAATTCAAGTTCTTAGTGCTTTAGTTCAACTTACACCTGCGAATTGTTTTTTTTTTTTCCTAAAATGAAACTAATGAAACACAAAACATGCTGAAACATAACGGACGCTAACCTGCAACAGCCATTACGATGTGCAAATACCCAAATGGAGATCGATTTGCAAAAAGCTAAAAGAAAATATTGCACTAATAACAAAAATATTGCACTAATTAAATATTCTTTACTGATTTCATTTTTTATTTAGTTTATATTTATATATTTTTTTTTTTTATATTTCCTTTTAATACTATATGAGTTTGAATGTAAGAATAATGGTAAACACAAAAATAATAACTCGTTATATTTCAATTTTCACTCCAAAAAAATGTCTGTAGTGGGTCTAACTCTAATATCATCATCATTGGCGCAACAAAATACCTATTGGCAGATTTCGAGACGAGAGATGTTTTCTTTTTACGGGGTAGGGTTGTCAGCTCTAAAAAAACGCCCAACGCTCAATAGTCATATGAGACTGGGAGATATGGATTCCGAACCACTACAAACATCCATATCACCGGGGAACCCAAAACCTGTGGTACCGAGCGAAAATAAAATAGCGCTAAGCCATTAGCCATTCATTAACTCTAATATGGGGGAATATAATTTAATATGGCCGCGGAGTTAGGATGCATTTCCAAAAAAATCATTTGGGTTGGCCACCCCTGAACTAGCCCAATATGGAAATGCACGAAACGAAAGTAACTTGTCCAAATTCAAAAACGAAAATTAAAATGTATACGAAAAATACGAGTTTAGGTCTAGACCGAAATCACCGTTGATTGAGTCAGCAGGTTGTGATAAGATAAGCAAATCCTAGTTTCGTAACGGACGATTTGCAACCAGAAGTAGTAATAATAAACATAGCAATCAGGCAGACTGGCAGCTTCCAATGCTGAAAAATAGCAGGAGATGCTTCGTTTGCAACGAAAATACGCATTTCGCTAGAGAGAGTGTCCGAGACATAAATAAATTTGATCAAATTAGAGAACAGAGTGTTAGCAGGCGAAGGGAAGGAATTGAACGGAATACCATAAGCCATGTGTCGAAAAGAGATCATAGCTTCGTGTTGGCTAGTGAGGGTGGAATGAGTGAGGCATTATCTTATATTAAAATCCCAGCAAATGTCCATTGGAGGTTGCAGCTCTGATTGATACTGGGCGATACTTCATGTCTAGATCCATGCTCAAAAGTACTGTAATCAAGTTTTTACGATCTGAGTTTCTCAACACTTAGTTTGCTGCTTAAGTAGTAATTATCTTTGTTAGTGGTTGTATTTATAGAGTATATATAATAGAATTCCCACTTTAATATTTGATTTTAACATTAAATCTCAGAGTTTTGAAAAAATTTAAATTATTTTTATATAAGAATCGAAAGTAGGATTTTTACAACGACTTCCCCAAAAGTGCTCGATTCCAAACTCATTAGTCCCAACTCTGACTGTTTTACTCAGATAACAATATATGGAAACGTCTGCCATCAACAGACAGCTAAAGGACTTTTTCCAGGGTTTTCTCTTATACGACGCATAATGATAGGGCGAATACCTCTGAAAGTCATTATGAAAAGTATTGACCTCTACCTCTACTAGTCTGTAGATTAGTAGCAATTTACTAATAAAACACACCTCCAATGCATAAGGAAGGTTTAATCTTGTAAATAGGTGTAAAGTATTACTTTTAGTTATTTACTGCCGCTTTAATTTTTTTGGGGGTAGTATATTTTAAATATGTATATTTTGCTTTCCAAATTTCTTTCCTAAAGAATTTGATGCTATAAAAATTAAGGATTTCTTGCAAATAACATAAATACTACTGTGCCCAAAAAGTAAGACCAATTATTTTTTTTTTTTCAAAAACTCTTTATTTATTCATCCAAATTTATTTCATCGCCTTCAAAGTAATCCCCTCCGGACAAAATGTACTTATGCCAACTTTTTTCCAATCCTCAAGGCATGCTAAAAAAAGGGATGGCCTTCAAAGCGCGTGGCAATTCACGTTGAAACTCTTCAATCGACTCAAAACGGTGACCCCGGAGTGGTCTTTTGAGTTCAGAGAATAGGAAAAAGTCGCCCGGTGTGAATACGGTGGTAGTGAAACAATATGGGTTTCATTTTTATAAAAAAAGTCACGAAGAATCAATGCAGTGTGAGCTGGCGAAGTTGTGAGTGAATCGATGCAATGTTTTTGGTGCGGGCGAGATTTGATGCGTTTGAGGCCCAAAATGGAATTGACCGATTCTTTCGAAATTCCAACATCATCAGCAAGGTCTCTAATTGTAAATCGACGGTTTGCAAACACCAAATCTTTAATTTTTGGCCGTGAGCTTCGTCGGTTGAGGTTGATGGTCGTCCAGAAGACTTTCATCTTCAACGCTTTCTCTGCCTTCTTTGAACTGTTTGTACCACTTCTAAGCATTTCTTTCCGATATAGGAATGCTCACCGAATGCCTTCTGCAACATTCTACACGTTTCCGCAAACAAAATATAATGCAAGTTCTTTGCTCAATTCATTCAGGCATTTCAAAAATCGCCGGAATTAGTTTAGCGTCTCACTAAGCCAATAGTAATTCAAACACTAATGAATATTTTGGCGTCAAATTTCACACAGATGTCAAGGACACTGCCCGAAACCTAAAAAAAAAAAAAATTGAAATTCCATAAGCCCCGGGAATTTTAAACTGAAAATTGGTCTTACGGTTTTGGACACAGTATTATACAACATTTAAATTACCCTTCAGATTTAATTGTTTCAAGGACAGAATAGAAGAATTTGACTTTGATTTTGTATGGTCATAAATCTTGCTCTGGCACTCATTGATAAAGTTGATTACCAAAATATCTTATCTCTTATCTGGAGAGTTCTCGTGTTCTTCTGAGGTGAAATTCATATGTAAACTGTATGTAAAGTGAGGTTGATAATGGATTGGACTTTTAACGGATGTTAAATTCCTAGAGATTAAATTGTTTTAAATGTGTCAAAATGTCGTTTGAAACGTTAATCACGTAACATTAAATAAAATGATATAATTATTAAATATTCTTCAACATTTTTCATAGACAAAAGCAATGATTTCGTTTTTATTAATTAAATTTTTTTAAATTACTCAAACTAGAATAAATTTTTTTTAGTTAAAGTATTAGAAAGAAAATTTTAAAACTCCATTTGATCTTTAAAGTGCACGAGAGAAAATTATGTTGTTATAAATAAAACTTATTTGGTATTTTATTTATAATCACCCTGAATTAAGTTTATTTAAAAAAACTATTTTAGAGTTCATTAGTTTATTTAAATGTTTTTTTTATTTTTATTTTAGAGTTATTTAAATGTTTATTTATTAATTTTATTTTATTTTTTATTTTAATTTAAATTAATAATTTAAAATTTATTTTTTACTATTATGTATTATAATAACATTAAAAAAATAATAATGATTAAAATATTTTACATTTTCCTCTATTATTTATTAACATTTATTTTTAATCATTAAATATATTTTTGTTTTTAAAAATTTAAATTAAATTTTAATTTTAATTTAATTCAAATCAATTTGTTAAATTTTATTTTAAATTTTTGAACATGAATTAATTAACATTATTTTAAATAAATTGTAAAAGCATGCATATTTTTAAAATTGGAAAACTACAGAAAAATGCACACCATTCTTGCAATGTTAAAAATGTTAAAAACAATACACCAAAATGATTAAATAAAAATGATTTAGCATTTATAGAAATATCGACATATTTTCAAGTTAATAAACTGTCATTTTTCTAAAATGCATTGTTCATTCCACAAGCATTTTATAAACTTATTTATAACAATGTTAAATGTCTATTTTTATAATTTTAAACTTTTAAAATTTTCCAATTCGTTAAAGAAAAGATATAAACTGTAAAAACAAAATCTTTAATTTAGAATCTTTTCGAAAAAAAAATTTTATTAAAACTATAATTAACCATCGAATCATTACAATTGTGTGATATTAAATCTTCAAAATAAATTATATCGAGAAATTATTATTTTTTAATATGACTGAATATTTCTGACTGATAAAATAACAAAAAAAAACAGGTATTTTTAAAACTACACAAATTGTTTGTTTTACATATTTATTTGAACTTATTGCTTTTACATTTTATTGCTTATTGTAGCCTGCCATTGAAATAAAAATAAAAAAAAAAAAAATTTTTTTTTTCAACTTTCGAATATTTTTTTAAAAACCCCTACAATTCAAGAATGATTTTCGTTGTCAATCTCATGAATAAATTGTGTACTCTTTTATGTTAGTATACTGCAAACAAACATAAAATAATTCGACAACTAAAAACAACTAAACATTCATGAATCAAAAATTTTTCTCTTGTATGAAGTCACAGATTAGTTAATAAAATACAACAATATCTAATCGAAAATCTTATTATTACTGTAAATTTTTATATTTCACAACATAAAATACCAAATAAGACATAAAAATATATTGATTTTTAAGATCAGTACAAAAACCCCATCTTTTACCAAAAATTAACATTTAAAAATTAATTTAATCGAATGTTTTAATCATTATTACTGTAAATTTGCAACATAAAATACACAACATGTTTCACAACATAAAAATACTAAATAAAACAAAAATATATATTGATTTTAAGAGATCTGGTTAAAAAACATTCCCTTTTTACAAAAAATTTAAATCAAAAATTTTAAAAAAAATTTAAAATTTAATCAAAAAATATTTAAAAAAATTTTCAAAATTTAAAAAAAAATTAATTTAATCGAAAGTTTTTTATTGTTATTACTATAAATTTGTATATTTCACAACATAAAATACCAAATAAAACGTAAACACATATTGACTTTTAAGATCTGTACAAAAAAAAAAAAAAAAAAAAAAAAAACATTTTTTTTTTTTCCAAAAAATTATCATTTAAAAATTAATTTAATCTAAACAAACCCCTTCCTTTTTTTTTTTCTACCGAAAATTAAAAATTAATTCAATCAAAAATTTAAAAAAATTATTTAAAAATTAATTTAATCGAAAATTTAGTCATTATTACTATAAATTTGTATACATGTTTCACAATACAAAATACCAAATAAAACATAAAATTATATTGACTTTTAAGATCTGTACAATAAAAAAAAATAATAATAAAAAAATAAAGAAAAAAGAAAAAGGAAAAAAAAGAAAGAAAAAAAAAAAAACATCCTCTTTTTTTTTTTTTTACCAAAATTTATCAAAAATTACAAAGTAAGTACATAGTAATTACAAAGTCATTAATTACATATTGAAAATAAAGAATTCCGTACCTTTTATAGAAATTACAGCAAGGAGTCTGCTTTACAATGCTTTAAAACAGTGTCAAACTGGAAGCAAGGTGATGAAATGTCTAAAACTAATCAACCGAAAAAATATCTCAATTACGGAAACAGTTAAGCCGAGCGACTCAAAAGATTGCAGATGTATATATAGGGAATCAGCTAATATTATCACTGTCTGTCTATTTGTACTGTAAACCGCTGAAGGTTGAAAACAAAACGTAGTCGGCTGGAAAGCTGTCATTTGCTTTATTTGTAGAAAAAGATATGAATAAGATATTCACAATTAAAGGAAGTGGAAGAGAGAAGAACTTCGTGAGCGAGGAATCAGCAATAAATTTACCACAATGTAGTTGTTCGGAATTTAAAACGTCAAAAAGACGAAAATAAATATGTTGTAAAATACGATCTTTTTCGAATCGTTTTCATTGTTTTTTTTTTTTTTTTTTTTTTTTTTATTTTTCCCCTCGTTTGATATGAAGCTGTGTAACTTAATGAGTTACTAATTTAGATGTTATTATGAACTGAAGTGATTTATTCAATTCAAAATAAAAAAAAAATAACCCAGAAATTGCTAACTTAAATGCCAGTTTAACTTATAAATTATTAAAAATTATTTTTGATTATTTATTAATAATTAATTATTAAAATTATCTAAAATTAATATAAAATTATTTTATTATTGAGCGAGGAATCAGCAATAAATCTGCCACAATGTAGTTGTTCGGAATTTAAAAACATCAAAAGGACGTAAATATGTTGTAAAATATGTTCTTTTTTCGAATCGTTTTATTGTTTTTTTCTCGTTCGGTATAAAGCTGTGTAACTTAATGAGTTACTAATGTAAATAAGTTATGATAACATGGAGGTGATTTATTCCTATTCAAAATAAAAAATAACCCAGATAATGCTGACTTAAATGCCAGTTTAACTTATAAATTATTAAAAATGATTTTTTAATGTGAGTTGGCACTGCCAACTGAAATAATAAATAGTAAATATGTTAGTTTATTTAAATATTTCATCAAATTAATTAAATTTAGTTTAACAATTGTAAACGAAATTATTTAAAAATTTTACTGAAACTATTTTCACAAAAAATATTTTAATATTATATATTATATTTAAAATATGTTTATTAATAAAATTTTAAATAAATATATTTTAAAATATATTTATTTTATAGAAATAGAATACATTTATTCTATTAATTTATTTTTCTATTCTATTCTATTTATTCTATTACAATAGAATAAATAGAAATAAAATATATTTATTTTATAGAATAGTAGTTTAAAATATATTTATTTAAAAAAAAAGTAAATAAATAGTAATTTTTCCATTTATTACAAGCAATTTTAAAATATAATTGTTTTATAAAAAATGAATCGAAACTTTCATCTTAAATAATAAATAGTAATTACGATAGCTTATTAAAAGATTTAATCAAATTAAATTTAGTTTAAAAATTATGAACGGAATTATTTAAAGATGATTTTGAAAATGAATATGTATTTAAAAAATTTTCTGAAAGTATTTTCACGTATTTAATTATTATTATCATTTTATCTCAGAATACAAGTAAAATTTCTATTTTATTTACTTTATTTATCATTAATTATATATGATAAATAAAATAGTAATTTTCCATTTACTACAAACAATTATTTTAAAATATATGTATTTTACAAAAATGAATCGAAACTTCTAGCTTAAATAATAATTAGCAATAATAATAAATTTTCTTCCTTGTAATTTTCGTTTTTTTAATAACGTTTTCGCATACTAATTACCGTTGTTTTTTTTTTCTAATGACATTTTTTCATTATAATTATTGGTTTTTTTTTCTAATAACGTTTTCTCGTTATAATTATCGTTTTTTCTAGTAACGTTTTTTCATTATAATTATCATTTTTTTCTAATAATGTTTCTCATTATAATTATCGTTTTTATTCCAATAATATTTCCTTCATAATAATTAGCATTTCCCCATAATTTTGATTAATACAAATTTAAAAGAGATTATTAGACCTTTATTTTTACGAAAAAAAATTTTAATTTTATTAAATAAAATTTTACAACTTTCTAATTTTTTTTTTTATTCTTGAATTTCAAAATGCATTTAATATTTTTGCATATTCATTAATTCTATATATTTTATTTCTTTTCTCATTATATTTTATTCTCAAGTTGCTCGATAAAAAAGTATTTTAATATTTTTTATTACAATAATATAATTTACAATTTATATAGTTTATGTTCACATCCAATCTTTAAAAAAAAAAAAAAATTTATCCTACTAGTTTTAACATACTAATTCAAACATATTTCAAATGTGAAAATCTGGACATCGGATGGTTCTCAAAATTGTTTCCATTATTGAGGAGACAGGCCTGTGACATCTTTATTGCATGTAAGAGTATAATCCTGCAGGACAGGGGTCTCCAAACTACGGCCCGCCAGTGTCATCAATCCGATCCGCGACAACGAATAGCTTATTGTTGCCGTAATAAATTGGATAAAAAATACACAGAAAGATAATAGCTCGGTTTTATTGACTTGCTAAGTAAAGCTTAATGACAAGCATAATACGCGGAAAATTTAACTTAAGCATAACAACTAACAAATAATTGAAATGAATCCCACTAACATTATAAACTAGTGAACATCCCGCGGCAGTTATGTTGGGGTAAAGAGTATCGTATATGTATGCATATCGATGTTTGGAATGTATATAGCCTGAATCAAACATATGGTTTTTATCCTGAAAATCCCTCAGGAACGAAAAAAGCTAAATGAACGCGAATGAAATCGCGGGTATCCACTTGTAAAAAAATACTAATGAGATTTATGTAATTGTGATTTTTCACTGACAGTAGTTTGTAGTTGTGGATTAATTTTACTTGTACCAATTATTAAAAGAGATTTACGATCGGATGACTTAGATCTGTAAACATTCTTTGTGTACTTCATTTTGGAGAATGTTTTCTCACACAAGTAAGTAGTACCAAAAACAGAAAACAGCCCACGAGCAAATTTAAGGTAAATCAGTGGAAGACTCTTATAAAACTCCAACAAAGATGAGTTTTGATATTTGTTCTTAATTATATCACTGCCCATTTGAAGTTCCGGTGCTGGAGTTTCAATGTCAGTATCAAATGGATTTTGAAAAATCTTACTTTCATTTGCAATGACACCAAAGTCTGAGAAACGAGTATCAAAATTTATCTTCAAAGCACTCAAAACTTCGACTGCAATATTTAAATTTAAATTGGTATTTACTGGAGTGAACAGTATGGCCCTAAGGCTGGAAAGTTTGGAGACTCCTGCTGTAGGACAATGTTTCTTGAGAGCTAACCACTGTAGTGAGAGCTAACCAATTTAGCTGACGAATGTCCCGAATGTGTAAATGGGCTGTCATATTGCCACTGATTATTCAATTCCTTCTATTAGCTCTATTTATTTTTTTTTAGATTTAAGTTGCATATATCTACCGATAGATGGCGCCAGATAAACTTCAAAAAATAAATGAAAATTATTTATAAAGAACTTTCTGCAATAGAGTGAAAAAAAAAGTAGGAATTGACTTTAAAATTTTTTTATGTTACTTGTTTTTAGTGGAGATCGAGTGTCGTATCAATACTAACTAGATGTGACTGCTTCAAACAGTAGGCTGTACTGAAGAACTTGTTCAAGATTGCCATAATATTTTCATTTCGAGATATTTTCCATTTACATGTCCAATTATTTGTAACAATCTTCAGATCAACATAATAAACAAAAACCTTATGCAACATTTTCAGAAATCCATTCGATTTTCCCAGAAATTTCTTAATAGTTGCTTTTCTTACATTACACTCTGGTTGATTGATAGTTCATGTCTATAAAATTGAAATCTTCAAAAACAGCGATAGTACTATGCACCATGAATGTCAATCATGTCTTAATGCACTATCAAATGCATTATGAATGACAAACATCTTTTGATGCACTATGCACATGCAATGTCGAATGCCACACTGCTCTACAATACGTATATTTGGTGCGAAATCGCCTTTAATGATCACTTCAAGCCCCTGGTGCGTATCAGAGGCACAATGACAAGACGAGGATTGGTGCATCAATTGTCCATATATGGCCACGCAACTGATTGTGCTACCCTACCTTCAGCACTTACGATAGGTTATTTTCCATAGGAGTAATGCAAGATTGTGAATTGTAATCATCAGAGGATAATCACTACAAATACTTTCTGGGTCATCGATGTCTCCAGAACTCAAGCAAGTACAGGACATGCCTCAGCCTGGAATGTAGTTTTCCCCAGCCTGGAATGTAGGACGAACTGTGAAGGACTTTACAGAGCACACAATCATCCAGCCCTCAATACACAAACCTCACGCTGATTTGATTTGTACCTTGAAGCGTTCATGGACCATAAGGAGTTGCCCTACTTAGTACTGACAAAACTGGAATTTGGATCTTACATTGAATTGGGATTGGTGCATTGCATTTTCTTTTTTTGGAATTAAAATCTCCTATTTATGTATGTGTTGTCAATCAAATTTTACCATGTTTTATCTTTTCTTTCATAGTTTTTTTTTTTTTTTTCATGTGTTAGACTGTGTATTTTAAACAGATTATTTTCAAATGATGGATACTTTAACTTGAGGTCATTTTACTAGAATGGCAAATATATAACAGATTCAGCATTACAAAAGGATCTACCATAATCTTACTACTGTGCTACACTGCTACACATGTTCATTGTGGCACTACAATTTTAAGCGTACGTCGCCGACAGGTAATTTCTTGGAGATCCGAATTATCATATTCAATAGAACTCAATGAAAAAGACATTCAAGTCTATAGATTTATCGCGCCTATCTTTGGTATAAACAAGGAAGCTTTAATTTCGGCTTCGTTGGTGGAGTTTCGAATCTGCTTTCCTTGTGTCAAAATTCAATGCTCAATCCTACCAGGTCAATCTGACTCAAAGTGTAACGTCTTGGCCCTATACTAGACCTATAACGGCTTCAAGAAGAGGGCCACTTTCAGGTTCATGGAAACACTTTAAATTAGCGTATAATACAAACAATAATACAATTAAGCATATTTAATTATTGCGCAGACATACAAACATTATATACATATATATACATCAATATATATATATATATATATATATATATATATATATATATGATTGCAATGATTTTCTCAGAGGTAGAAAATTCTCTGTTAGGTTCAACGGTGCACGATCGAAATCACATAGATTATTTGCTGGGGTACCTCAGGGCTCAGTTCTTAGTCCTCTATTGTTTCTTATTTACATGAACATTCATCTCCATATTCATTCAGATACAAGAATTGCCTGTTACGCTGATTATATTGCAATCTGGCACACTCACAGAAATATTACACTTTTCAGAAAGCCCTACACGTCACTTTGAAGAACATTGCTATTTGGGCAAAGGATCTTAAACTTTCTATCAATGCTGACAAGACAAATTTTTTTGTGTCTTTTCTACTGATAGGAAACACAGGAGTACATTTAATTTAAATATCAAGATCAATGATTTTCCCATTAAGAGGATTAACTTCCCCACCTATCTAGACATTACCATGGATTATGAACTTCGCTTCACAAGGCACATCGTACACACTGTAATAAAGCCCTGAGAAAGTTAAGTATTCTCAGAAAACAAAAAGATCCTCAACTTTTTTTTTTTAAATCCATGGACACGGTAATAACAACCCCAACTCTATTTACAAAAATAAAAATTAAGGATATAAAATATATACACAAATGTAGTTCACTCCAAGTTCGGGGATTTTCAGAGTTCTCGAGTCTACAATGAATATAAACACCTGAAAACATAAAACCACAGAATGAACATAAAACCACAAGGGGCTCAGCTTGGAAACAGACGGAAAACTCCGGCTTATTCAGTCACTTCAGTGTGAAAAAAATAAAAAAAAAACATTTCTGGTCGACTCGACGCAGAACTCTCTTCTTTCTTCACCAAAAAAACTGCTTTTAAGATAGTCCGTCAAGAGAGGGGAGATCAGCTACCCTCACTTCTGATTAGAATAGACATTTTCAATTCGTGGTCCACCCAATCACGGTGGAACAACTCACAGTATAATTCATATTCAATTTGTAGTTGTTTCGGTCTGTGAAGGTCGTACAGACATTCGTTAATTTCCTCATTATACATGATACCGAATATCTGCTATCAGATTTGATTCACAGGTCGCATGTAATATAATTACCCACAATGAAGTTCGTCTGTTGTCAAATTTGAGTGATGGGTTTATTATATATTTGTCAAATAGCATACATTTCTCCTGGGAATGAAATGCCAAAAAATCTTCTCGTGAGAAAACAAATGCTACAATAGTATAATGTCGTGTTTCCGTACAATTTTTGTGCCCCATTACTCACTTTATGCTAAAAATATAACTGATTGTGATCTAAATCCTACTTGACATAGAAATACTCTTACATTGTATCTGTGCAAGACGTTTTACAGCTGTTATCACTTAACTGCAATCGTATGTCAAGATGCAGAATTAAGTAAGATGTACTTTATTAAGTAGGTCTTATTTTTACAAATGTGACCATGAGATTTCCGTCATATTATTTCACCTGGCTTCAGTCGGAAGATGATATTTCAGCTGCAAAAAATCATATCTACATTACAGCTGTGGAATTCAATACGGATCGTTCACATAACTCAAAAAAATTCTTGCGTATTTGTATACATAAATATTGTCACAAAAATAACCATTGAGAACAATTTGAATTCTTATAGAAAAGTTTAAGATATTGCTGATACACAAATTAAACATCTCTTGATTTTTAAAAATATGGTATTTTTGGAAGAATTTGTTTTCAAAATAGCAGATTTTTCAAAGGTAAAAGCCGCTAAAAAATTAAAATTACGTTGTATATTTGTATATTACGTTGTATATATTTGTTGTATATACGTTTTCAAACGTAAAAGTATTATAAGTAATTAAGAAATATATGATTTCTATAATTATTTATAATACTACTAGTATGTTAACAGTAGCTAAACTTACAAAAGTAAACGTTTCATATTAATTAACGCAATGTGATCTTCAGATGCAAAAAAAATATATATCTTTATTGTTTTAAAAAATTTATATCTTTATTATTAAATATATATCTTTATTGTTTAATACATATCTTTATTGTTAAATATATATCTTTACTGTTACATATATATCTTCTTTTTTTTTTTTAAGTATTTCTTTGTATGTTTCTAGTCCCTGAAATGTGAATTTATGGAGTGCTCGTAAACTGCTTTGTCAAGATAAGAGAGTCTCTAGCACTATCAAAAAATGAAATTGTTGTTGTTATTGTTTATTATCCCACTTGGTAGACAGTAACATCTAGATCAAGTCACTGAACCCGTTGAAAATGAAATAATATTTATAATGTAACCTAGTATCGTATTTCACTCTAAGTGACGGAAAAAAATTTTGGAATTATTCGAAGTGCCTTGGCTCTTCTTAGCCTAAAAGTCGTATCTTCGTAAGATAGAAAATATGGTGGGAAATTAAAACTGATGAGTAGTTCTAACTAGCCAGAAAAATAAGTTAATAATTGCAGTAAAATCATACAGTATATCAAATGGTAAATGCCCAAAAATTAGAAAAAATAAGAATAAAAATAAAAGATGTGTTGTAGCAGCTGCAAAACAGCAATTATTGCTCAGGAAAGACGACAATAATTTATTTTTATGTATTTTAATTTTTTTAACGATTATTTTAATATTTATTTAATAATTATTATTTTTAATTTTTAATAATTTTTTAAAAATTTTAAGCAATAATAATAATATTTAGATAACAACAATTTAGGAAAAATATTTAACACAGCCCAAGGGCGTTTAGCGTTAGAGGAATCATAAACGGGAAGGTTTTATTCAAGTTTTTCTTTTCTTCTTCATTGGTACAACAGCCCCATGGTGGGCCAAGGCCGCCTGCTTACCGGCTGATTTCGAGACAGAAAGATATATCCTTTTTACAGGATAGGGTTGTCAGTCCTATGCCCAACGCTCTACACTAATATTAGACAAGGACCTACGGTGTAAAGTGAATGGGCCTGAATGGCCAGTGGCTAGAGCTCTGGCTCTCGGTGGCGCAGGTATCGGGTTCGAGTCCGACAGGGCAATGGAAGTTTATAGTGGTTCGGAATCCACTTTAAACCGTAGGTCCCGGTCTAATATAATTGTAGAACGTTGCGGTGGTAGTGTTACTCCGCGTCCGTAGCTTCAAGCAACAAGCGCTCCCTGGATAGTGTTAAGTGAGAAATGTCTTTTTCAGCCCTTGCCTTATGGCATAACTGTCTAAGTATTTGCCAGCTGCATTAAAAAAAAAGGTTTAACGTGGATTTTATGCAAGTTTCAGAAAATAAAAGTCTTCGAATGATCACTGATGCTCAGTGGTTCATTAAATAGGATGACACTTTCTGTAACTCCTCCCCCCTTATTGTCACGATGTTTATTTTTTAAACTCCATCACATTCTTTATGAATTTTGGCAACTATTTCAGAGAAAAAGGTCACTTCAAAAAGACATCCAATAACATTTCTGACGTTCTTTGTTTCGTATCTTAAAAGCAGCCCATCTCAGAACATCAGCGTCAAGCATTTACCATATGGAAATTCCAATTGTTAAGAAGTAGCATCGACAGTGCAGATGATTGGCTTAGAAAATCAATCGAAGAAAGGTTGTTCTATTGAAGCAGGACATTATCAATGTTTCAGATTGCTACAGAACACATGAAATAATAAGTGTTGGAGACGCCTGTGGACACTTTGGAAATTATCGCCACGACCATCATTGTTATGTCAGTAAACAGAATAAGCACGACACCAGGAGACTTCGAGAGTGTGTTACAATCTTTCTTTCACCGATGTGAATTGTGCAATGGCATCCTTGGTTATCATTTTAAGTCTAAATAAATGGAGTGATGTACCTTGCCATGATCCATGAGATCTCTGTTAATTTTTCTCATAATTTCTGCAGTTAATTTTGGAACATATGGATGCGCACATAATGAATTTTTAATACATTGGTTTTCACTACTTTGTCCATTATAAAATAAATATATTTTGTGAAAGTGTGATAAATCACGGGCCGGAAAAATATTCAAGGCGGCCGCGGGTTGGCCCCTAATCTAAAGATTAATATATATATATATATAAGCGACTTAATCAAAAATTAAAAAATAATATAATGATGAGTATTTAAAAATTTTAATGGGGGATAGTCTTCTTCATCAATGGCGCAACAGCCTGAGTCAAGGCCGTCTGCCTACTGGCAGATTTCAAGATGGGTGACGTTTTCTTTTTAGGTGCATCGTTGTCAGACCTACTCCCAACAATCATACGGTTTTAAAGTGGATTCCGAACCACTATAAACATTCATGGCACTACCGGGACTCGAACCCGAAACCTATGGGATCGAGCGCCAGAGAGTTGGTCACTCGGCCATCAAACCCGTAAAACAGCTGACAAAAATATAATACGATAATAATACGATAATTTTCTAAACTTATTACATTTTAACAAACTAAATTATAAAGTACAGGAAAAATTCAAATTAAAAACTTCACAATGCGAAACAATGTTATTAAAAACTTAAAATGTAACAATATTATTAAAAACTTAACAATGCGAATATTGAAATTGCTCAATCTAACTAAAACTGGTAGCTGATAGAAAAATGTATTATTTATATTGATAATCACAGACTATAAAATATACTGGTACTTAGATATAAAGAGAAATAATACTTTTTGGGAAAGTAAGGCCTTTTTTTATTTGTTTTAATAGATTATTATTTTTTTTTTAAAGAATTACTTACTTCACTAATGACTTATATAAAAAAATAGGAGATGTTTCCTTTTATTGGGTTGTTTGCCCTATATTCAACACTGAACAATAATATTAGGCTGGGACCTACTGTTTAAAGTGGATTGCGAATCCCTATAAACATCCATGGCACCGCCGGGACTCGAACCCAGCACCGAGCGCCAGTCATTGAATTAATATATGTTTCAGTACACTAGACCCTCTCTAATCCGTCACCTTCACCAGACCGACAATTGCCTTGAAGATGCTGCATGCTTGTTTGTCGTTCAACCTTGAATCCTTTCCAGATCTTATTTTGACCCTCAGAATATGTCATTTTATCTGGATTCTAGCGTGGCTATTGATTTATGATTCAAACGCACAGTGTAAAGTAATAAAGAAAAGAGATAATGTAACTATCTCAGATATGTATTATAACAAATAAGCCAAAAAATGTCATAGCTTTTGTCAACTCAACCATAAAAATTCCGAAAATATTTATATAAAATATTTTTGAAAATGAAAAAAAAAAAAAATGTGATAAGTAGATAGAAATTTGAAAAAATTTCGTTTGTGTTTTATTAAAAAAAAAAAAAAAATGGAGAAATTTAGTAAGTGCATTGTGTCCGGAGGGGATTATTTTGAAGGCGATGAAATAAATTTGGAAGAATAAATAAGGAGCTTTTGAAAAAAAAAAAAAAAAAAATTGGTCTTACTTTTTAGGCGCAGTACTATATTTAGAATTAATTATCTTAATAATTACGGAATTAAATAATGAAAATATTTCTAAACGTTCGTCTGGTGTAAGCAAAAGACAATTTTATTTTAAAGTGAAGATGAGAGTTTTTTCAAGAAAAAAAAAATCGGTTGGAATTCTGCAACGGTTTTTTATTTATGTAGACTGTTATATGCGTTTTGTTCTTACATTCAATTCTAAATTTTATGGCTAACCTGTACGGGCATCCAACAGATTGTATTTTTGTTTTAATTTGTGAATATAGCTGTTTTCTATTTAAGTCATGAAGAATCATTAATTATCCCCAAATAATACCATGAAAGAAAGACATTAGTTGCTTAAAATTATGTTCTTTAAGAAAGCTGTAATTGTAAAGCAATGGATATTTGTTTACAGTAACATTTATTTTAAAATGTTGCTGTAAATAAATATCAATGACACATTATTAAAGCTGATACTACTGTGCCCAAAAAGTAAGACCAATTTTTATTTTCTTTCACAAACTCATTTATTTCATCGCCTTCAAAATAATCCCTTACGCAATGTACTTACGCCAACTTTTTCAATCCTCAATGCATGCTTAAAAGTCATCGGCAGGATGGCCTTCAAAGCGCGGGCCGATTCACGTTGAATCTAGCCAGAAGTCACATGGCGTGCGAATACTGTGGCTTGGAACGATATGGGTTTCGTTTTTGGTGAAAAAGTCACAGAGAATCAATGCAGTGTGAGCTGGTGCATTATCGTGATGCAAAAACCAAGAGTTGTCTTTCCATAAATGTGGCCTCTTTTTGCGAATAGCTTCACGCAAACGACCCTACTCAAAACTCAAATAAAAATACTGGTTGACAGTTTGTCCCGGCGGAAGGAATTCATAATGCAGCACACCACGGTAATCGAAAACAGTCAACATGAGCGACCTCTTTTCGGTCTTGCTTCACCTGTGCCACGATATTCAATCGATTGATCGGTTGTTTCCCGGTCGTAAGCAAAAATCCAAGTCTAGGCAGTTCTCCAGTTATGATGCATTTCAACTTGTTCTGATAGTCAGAAAGCATTGTTTCACACACTTCAACGCGACGATGTTTTTCCAAATAATTTATTGTTTTCGGTATGGCTAGCGCTCTGGCGCTCGGTACCACAAGTTTCGGTTTCGAGTCCCGGCGGGCGATGGATGTTTGTAGTAGTTCGAATCCACTTTAAACTGTAGTTCCCGGTTTGTTTAGCCCAAAGTGTGCACAAGATGACCGTAGAGAGATAAACCATACCAAACCTACCAGTGATGGCCCCTAGAAAAAGCTGGATCTACTACACTTCTTTAGCAGTAATAATCTTAGGTTAAATAGTAAATAATCTTGATTAAAAGACCTCAGCATTACCCCCTCACCTAGTCTCTCGGCCATCAGGTTAGGTAGCTTTATTGTTACACATATTAAATCCTATTAAAAAATGTTTTAAAAAAAAATGAATTAAAAATCACATAAACAATATTTTATTTTTTATAGACTCATAAACATATTATAAAAATATATAATAATGCTATACGAATTTCAAAAAAAAAAAAATATTTCATAATTTTACTTTTTACGCCCTGTTTATTACACCTTTAAACCACAGGCGAATCACTAGTTGGGCAGCCTTGATTTAAACAGTGAATTAAAAATAGTTTTAAAATAAAAATAATTTTTTATAAAAAATTGTCATTCTTAGTTTTTAAATAGAATTTTCAAAAATATAAAAATGAATTTTGATAATACTGATTATCAAAAAATGCAATTTTTTACAAAAAAATATTAACAGACAAATTATTGAAGTATGTAAAATAGAATTTAAATTGTTAATTGGAAGGAATTGAATTATTTAATAGAATTTCTATTATCTTATTAAAAACTATTACTTTATCATATAATGCTTTTGTTTATTACATGGGCTTTATTTAGTCTGGTTTTGAAACTTTCATGATGATTGTATGATGTAAATATAGGGTTGCCATAGCTATTTGTATTTAGAGGTAGTACTTTCCGCAAATAATGAAAAGTAAACAATGACTTTCTAACAAAATAAACACTTCAAAAATATAAATTAATATTATATTTTAGAAAAAAAGAAATTTAAAGCTCTAATTTCATGCATAATTAATTTAAAACTGTTCTTTGGTGATTCAATTAATATATTGCAGCGCCATCTATTAGCATAATATAGAAACTATCATTTTTAAGTTTGTAATTAATTAAACTAATTTAAAACTACATCAAAATATTTCTCGTTACATTTATTTATTTATAGAAAATATTAATGTTTGTCTAAAATTATGAGATCTCATATTGTCGTCTACTTATGTCGGAAAAATTCCACCCAGAAAATATTAGTAAATTTATGTATGCTCTCCTAATCGCCATCAAGTGTTCTTGTTTTTGAAATCAGTGACTCCAATGTATACCACCAACGGTTTTTGAATCTGTGGTCTCCTACATGCTAGGTATATGTAAGTGTATATATATACACTGAAGTGACAAAGTCATGGGATAGCAATATGCAAATTTTCAGATGGCAGTAGCATCGCGTAGAACAAGTATAAATGCGCAGTGCTTTCGCAGAGCTTTCATTTCTGTTCAAGTTATTCATGTGAAGAGGTTTTGACGTGATGATGACCGCACGACGGAATTAACAGACTTTGAACGCGGAATGTTAGTTGGAGCTAGACGCATGGGTCATGCCATTTCGAAATCGTTAGGGAATTCAACATTCCCAGATCCACTGTGTCAAGAGTGTGCCGAGAGTATGAAATTTCAGGCATAACATCCCACCATGGACAGAGCAGTGGTCGACCGCCTGCACTTAACGACCGAGACCGGCGACGTCTGCAAAGAGTCGTAAATTCTAACAGACCAGCAACACTGCGTCAAATAACCGCAGAAATCAATGGGACGTACAAGGGACTTGTCTGTTAGAACTGTGCGGAGAAATTTGGCTTTCTTGGGCTATTCCAGCAGAGGACCGACTCGAGTGCCTTTACTGACAGAACGACATCGCTTGCAGCGACTCTCGTGGGTACGTGAGCATATCGGTTGGTCCCTAGATGAATGGGAAACCGTGGCCTGGTCCAATGAGTCACGATTCAGTTGGTAAGAGCTGATGGTAGGGTTCGAGTGTGGCGCAGATCCCACGAAGCCATGGACCCAAACTGTCAGCAAGGTACTGTTCAAGCTGGTGGTGGCTCCGTAATGGTGTGGGCTGTTTTTTCATGGCATGGACTTGGTTCTCTGGCACGGCTGGACCGAACATTGATTGAAATGCTTATGTTCAGCTACTTGGAGATCACTTGCAGCCATTCATGGACTTCATGTACCCAAACAACGATGGGGATTTTTATGGATGACAATGCGCCATGTCACCGGGCCACAACTGTTCGCGATTGGTTTGAAGAACATTCTGGACAATTCCAACGAATGATCTGGCCACCTAGATCGCCCGACATGAATCCCATCGAGCATTTATGGGACATCATCGAGAGGTCTGTTCGTGCCCAAAATCCTGCACCATCAACGCTTTCACAATTATGGACGTCTATCGAGACAGCATGGCTCAATATTCCTGCAGAAGACTTCCAACGACTTGTTGAGTCCATGCCACGTCGAGTTGCTGCACTTCGACGGTCGAAAGGAGGGCCGATACGATATTAAGAGGTATCCCATGACTTTTGTCACTTCAGTGTATATACAGGGCTGAATTTTCCTATAAGCTAACAGGCTTCGGCCTAGGACCTCAAGATCAAGAGGCGCCTACATTCAAATTGTTAGCAGAATTAGAATTACACTGTTCTAAAAAACACTAAAACACTGAATCGAAACTAAGGAGAAATTCTACACATATGACTCATAAACAAACATAAAAAATGTATTGATTAAGATCAACGCGTTCGGCTCATTGGGTCTGTCCGTTTGTATAAACTAGATTGCACCACAGTACAGTTCATACTGTCGCGTACTCGAGCGAAATTGTATACAACTCAACTCCGAGTTTCCTGTCCAAACTACAACTTCTACTTTCATTGTTAACGGAATTTCCCCGTATAGTATAATGTAAAAATTGATGTTAATAAAAATGTGTTCGTTGTGAAAAGGAGAGTTATTTTTTTCTTTTGAAAGAGTAGAAATATCTTTGAAGTTATTAAGATATTATTTACCCTTATTTTGAATGTGTTCACTAGCCATAAAACATCCCTTCTAATTTTACGAGTCAAAAGAATCTGATGATCTAGCGTTTTAGTAATTTGAAGTTAGTTTTGGTTTTTGTATTACTGAATGCTGGTACAACACATACGTTCACTGATTGCTATGACAAATATTGACGTGCTTTTTATGCTACTAAATTCTGGTTTGTTCGTGCATAAATAAAGTGCAGACTGGTGTAGATTGGAACGGACAAACGAACAGACCTGTTGATATTCAGACGTTCGGTTATATTCGTATTACTTCGATACTATGAAATACGTGTTAATGTTATTAGAAAAGATTCTTATTTTAGGATTGCGTACACGATCATTTGATTCTCTTGTACTATATATGCTGCTGAGAATAAATCTCCAAATAAATGTTTTCGACTTTTTTTTTTTGTGCCACATTTTTTATAAAGATTAGTACCCATCACAACATGTTTCATTTAACATATAGATATATCTCACAATAATGATGTATTTTATTATGTCTCGTGTAATTTACAAACTTAGAAATGGGAGGGGAAAGGGCCTCATAAGTGGAATAGCCTAGGGCCTCTTTTCATCTAAATCCGGCCCTGTATATATATATACACTGAAGTGACAAATGTCATGGGATACCTCTTTAATATCGTGTCGGCCCTCCTTTCGCCCGGCGAAGTGCAGCAACTCGACGTGGCATGGACTCAACAAGTCGTTGGAAGTCTTCTGCAGGAATATTGAGCCATGCTGTCTCGATAGACGTCCATAATTGTGAAAGCGCTGATGGTGCAGGATTTTGGGCACGAACAGACCTCTCGATGATGTCCCATAAATGCTCGATGGGATTCATGTCGGGCGATCTAGGTGGCCAGATCATTCGTTGGAATTGTCCAGAATGTTCTTCAAACCAATCGCGAACAGTTGTGGCCCGGTGACATGGCGCATTGTCATCCATAAAAATCCCATCGTTGTTTGGGTGCATGAAGTCCATGAATGGCTGCAAGTGATCTCCAAGTAGCTGAACATAAGCATTTCCAGTCAATGTTCAGTCCAGTCGCACCAGAGGACCAAGTCCGTGCCATGAAAAACAGCCCACACCATTACGAACCCACCACCAGCTTGAACAGTGCCTTGCTGACAGTTTGGGTCCATGGCTTCGTGGGGTCTGCGCCACACTCGAACCCTACCATCAGCTCTTACCAACTGAAATCGTGACTCATCGGACCAGGCCACTGTTTTCCATTCATCTAGGGACCAACCGATATGCTCACGTGCCCACAAGAGTAGCTGCAAGCGATGTCGTTCTGTCAGTAAAGGCACTCGAGTCGGTCTTCTGCTGGAATAGCCCAAGAAAGCCAAATTTCTCTCTGCACAGTTCTAACAGACAAGTCCCTTGTACGTCCCACATTGATTTCTGCGGTTATTTGACGCAGTGTTGTTGTCTGTTAGAATTTACGACTCTTTGCAGACGTCGCCGGTCTCGGTCGTTAAGTGCAGGCGGTCGACCACTGCGCTGTCCATGGTGGGATGTTATGCCTGAAATTTCCTACTCTCGGCACACTCTTTTGACACAGTGGATCTGGGAATGTTGAATTCCCTAACGATTTCCGAAATGGCATGACCCATGCGTCTAGCTCCAACTAACATTCCGCGTTCAAAGTCTGTTAATTCCCGTCGTGCGGCCATCATCACGTCAAAACCTCTTCACATGAATAACTTGAACAGAAATGAAAGCTCTGCGAAAGCACTGCGCATTTATACCTGTTCTACGCGATGCTACTGCCATCTGAAAATTTGCAAATGGCTATCCCATGACTTTTGTCACTTCAGTGTATATATATATATTTATAAGGAGTTATAATTTAAAAGGAAAATAGAAACAGGAATAAATTAATTAACCGTATGCAATCCATGAAGACAGGTGGGCATGTGTATCTGCATTTAGAAAGAATATATGATGGGTTAACATATGGTGGCTTGTATATATTTGAAAGGGTTGATGAAGGTTCATAAATTTAAATTTGTGTTGTTAATAATGATAGTTCATAGTGAGTTCATGGATATATATAAATGATGACAATAGTTCATATAAGAGTCTATAATCAGGATTAAAGTTCAGTTAAGAGCACGAATCACATGTTTCGATTCGAGCCCCGCCGGAGTCATGGATGTTTGTAGTGGTTCGGAATCCACTTTAAAACCGTAGGTTCCCGGTCTAATATGATTGTAAGGCGTAAAGCTAACAACCCTATAGCGTAAAAGAAAAGCGTGTCCTGTCTCGAAATCTGTCAGTAGGCAGTCTACGATGGCCCACATTGGGACTGTTGCTGCAATGAAGAAGAAGATGAAGATCATGAATATAAGTCAGTATGAAGTTGAAGTGACTTGGAGTTCATGATTTAAATAAAATGACAAATGATTGAAGACGAGGAAAACATTGAAGAAGAATTGATAGATGAAATGATAACACAAGATGATAATCCTTCGTGATTGCTTCCTTTGTAAAGGAGCAGAGCTGTTTTGTTTTATTTTAATTCCTAAAAGTTATTGTATGATTCTAAGAAAAGTAACATTCAAAGCAAAGCGTTCGTATTTTAGAGTGGCGCCATCTGGTGTTTCTGGAAAGTTGCAATTATCTTAGTAAATATATTTATACATCAGTAGGAGGGCAAAAGGCTTAAAATAGTGATTAGAAAATATACTATGTAGAGGTTAGTCATCGTAGTCAAATATCATCAGGTAGATTACCAGGGGGACTACCTGAAACGCCGCGTACTACTGGCATTCAAATAATAATAAACCAATAACTCGTGAAAGAAATTTTTAAAAACTAATAAGAAGTGTTGAAAGTGGTTCAGAACATCCAGAACATTGACGCATTCTTTTCCAATACAATACCCATATATTTTATGAGTATTAACGAAATCTAAATGTTATTAAATCATAAAACATATTTAAAGCAAATTACTGATTTTATCATCAATGTAACAGAAAACAAACTAATAATTAATGATGTCAGTACAAAATATCAGATGTAAGCTAATTTAAGCGATAAAATCTGATCATTTAATAAAATCAAGTTTTTTGAACATTTATTAAAGCAATAAAATCTTTCACACTACATTTAAGCTAACTACATTTAATTTTAGTTTTACTCACAATCAGAATATTTTTTATGTTCTTTTTTTTTCCCTTTAGAAAGCAAACGATAAGAACAAAAGATATTTCAAAAAGTAAACGATTTGTTATAAATCAATATACGAATGAAAATTCTACAATCGTTCTTCGTAAAATATCAAATTCTGTCTGATGAATTATATTAGGATTTAATTTAATTTTCTAGAATTAAAAATTGTCTAGGTAAGTTACTATAAATATTTTTCGTTTTGAAAACAAACGATAAGAACAAAATATTTTTCAAAAAGCAAACGATTTATTATAAATCAAAATACGAATGAAAATTCTACAATCGTTCTTTTTAAAATATCAAATTCTGTCTGATGAATTATATTAGATTTAATTTAATTTTCTAGAATTAAAAATTGTCTAGGTAAGTTACTATAAATATTTTTTTCGTTTTGAAAACAAACGATAAGAACAAAATATTTTTCAAAAAGCAAACGATTTATTATAAATCAAAATACGAATGAAAATTCTACAATCGTTCTTCTTAAAATATCAATTTTTTTCTTACGAATTATATTAAGATTTAATTTAATTTTCTAGAATTAAAAACTGGCAAAGTAAGTTACTGTAAGTATTCTTTTTTAATTATAAATGTGATCATCCACACAAAACAGTTGGGTATGCGGAAGTTGTTATGCTACATTTTTTTATCATGTTAAACAAGTTTAACTATTTTTGACCAACGGAATATTAATTAGTTAACCGATTTTTATGACTTTTTGTTGTTTTTTTTTTGCTTTTATCATTTAAATTAATGAATTAAACGATTTGGTGTTATCAATTTATTTATTTATTAATCAAGAAAAAGAGTGCAATTGTTTATCTGTTTTAGCATTTTAAATGATGGCCAGGTCAACTTCCTGTAATATGTGTTAAAAACTTTAATAATTTATTTTTTTGTAAGTGATAAAGTAAAACTATGTTTACGTCTTTATGAGGCCAAACAAATATTAAGAAATCCTGAAATACAGGGCATGGGTTAAGTAATTTCTCATTGAAAATCTCCTAGTTATTGGTGTGATGAGTATTTCTATGTCCTATTTTTAGTCCTTATCGCTAATTTTTTTTTTCTGGGTGAACAATTTTCACAATTCAAGTCCGAAAGGACTGTGATAAAAGATTGAATAAGTGCTTTTTCCAAACAGTTTTAAACTGCTTGGCGACTGATTAAAGAGTCTCTCTGTCAAAAACTTCTTCTATTTTTTAAATAACTATCAGAAATAAAACCAAATGCTATTATCAGCTACTTGTATAGAATTCGAATCAAAAGTATGCATATCAATTGAGTGAACAGTTTCTTTTAATCAGGTTTTAAGGGATAAAAAAACCAATGAAAAATGAAGTTTGCAATCATCCTATGTGTTCTAAAAATAATCTTTTTTTCTTTGATAACTAATTGTGATTATCAACAAAGAGTCCTTTTTTTTGCTATCTTTCTTCTTCAAGTGCTGAAGTTGACCAACATCATTTGGTGAAAGATCTATGTATAAATATTTCTTGACAGGTGGCGCTTCCGTGCAATGTTCTCATCAGCCAAGAAACTTCAGGGTTCATAGCAAGCGAACGGTCATTGGTTTCTGTTGGTGAGGAAAGGGGTAATTAAAAATGGACATTCTGGCACGAAAGAAAAATTCGTTTTGACATATCTGTCAGTGGAATTTGCTCCGAGATTATAATCGAAGCAGTGAGAAGAATTCTTTTAGTTGCACTGTATATTTATCATCCAAAGTAAGATTTTTTTAAATATATATTTATTCTATTATTTGCATAAATTGTAATTTTATGAATCTATGTATAGATACTATTTTTAAGTTTTTCATATCTACATTTTTGTCTTGAGAATGCTTAAAAGATCAATGATAAAGAAATTTTATTTTTGTGATGTGTGATATTACCCGAAAATGAGGGTCAAGCAAATAAAACTCCATTGCAAATTTTAACTGAAAATGGTAGTTTAGGCCCTTAACTCTTGAAATGATTCATGAATAACGTTAATCTTCAGGAATTTTCTGGGGAATTTGGTTTTTGCTTGAAGTGTTTTGTAGTATGGTTTTGAATCACTTTTCATGTTTTGGGTTGGGATTTTAAACATTTGTTTATCTAGTGGTTATAACTACTGTAGTGCGTTGATCCATTCCTTCTTCTTGAAGTTTCACATTAATCACTTTTGGCATTTTCCCGTGCCTATTGAGCTGTATAGTGCTTCTTATTAAATTTGGAATACTTCATTCTTCATTTATACCTAGAATTTTTAAACTTTGATATATTCTTTTGGCTATTGAATGTGATAACGTTTCTTGTAAAATTTGGAATACTTCCTTCTTCATTCACGAAGACATTTATCTTACTTTTGTATATTCTTTTAGAGATTCTTGAGCAATTCATTCTTCATGAAGTTCTTGATCTATTCAACATTGCTACATTCATGTGGCTATTTGAATTTGGTCATTCTTGTAGTATTCCAATCAATTGCTACATATATCTCTTGCATGATTAAACATTGGCATATTCCTGAGTTTTATTCATCCGTTCTCGAATGTTCACACATGATAAATTAAAATTTTCCTAGCAGATTTCAGTTTTTTTTTTTTTTTTTTTCTTTTTATTATTCTTTAACTCTTACAAGTACTTGTTGGGCATTTAACGAAGTTCTTTGGCAGTGTTATCTGCCAGGCTCTGGATGTGAGGTACGTGGAGATAGGTTCATCTTGGAAGAGAATTATAATAATACTCAGTACAAAAAATATATAATTATTATTATAAAAAATTTTAATATATAAAAAGATTTAAATAAAAAATGAATTAAAAATTAAGTAGCGAATTAAAGAATACTTGAAAAATAAAATTAATGTTTCGGAAGAGCTCATTTGAATTACATTATTTGAGAAGAGTGTGAAGTGGGTCTTTTGTGATTTTTGGGGTTTTGAATATCATGGTTGGAAAGTCTCTTAAAAGTATTTTATTAGGATTATTTGAGATATTACTATAAAAATTAGATGCTAAATGTGAATAAAAGTTTTGATAGAAGGAAGGTTAAGTGCAGAAAGTATGTCTTTATTGCTGGAAAACTAAGGTGCATCAATTGCTATTCTAACAACTTTATTTTCTAGAATTTGAATTTGATTAATATGTGATTTGCAGGAGTATCCCGATATTGTATTTGCATATGTTGTAATGTATGTAGGCTATATAAATGCAAATCTTAGTACTAGTAGTAGAAGTAGGGTTGTTTCTAGATATAAGAGGATAAAGTTTTCCGATAGCAAGATTAAATTTATTTCTAACCTAAGTAATGTGAGGAATGGATGTAAGATGCTTTTCGAGAATAACACCGAGATATTTAGCTTGATTAGACAAGGAAATGTTAGTATTACAGATCGTTATATTGGGGTTATTGGGTCTTTTTCAAGTGTAGCTTCATGATTAGTGTCATTTAATGCAGTGCGCCAATTAGTTAAGCATTTTTCAAGCATATAAATGCAATTTAGCAGCATGTTAGTGACAAATTTAATATTTTTTATGTTGATCAAGAACAGCAATGTCGTCAGCAAAAAGACAGACAGTTTTTGCGGGATATCATTCATATAAAGCGTGAATAGATGGGATGCAATTACAGCTAGCAACCGGAAGAATACCTGCAAACATAGTTTTAAAAGTAGAATCGGTACGGTTCACAGTAATTAAAATTTTTTTAATTAGTTACGTAGCTGATTAGTAGTTTGCGGAGGAAAGGTTTCAGAATTTTAGTTTATAGGTAAGTCCTTAAAATTGTACCATGTCAAAGGCCTTAGCAATGTTTAAATCAGGGGTGGCCAACCATTATTTATTTTATTTAATTAGAAAATAATGTGAAAAAAAAAAATTCTTTTTCTTTATATGTAAGTGTTAACTTTTTTTATTAAACAAAAACTGAATAGCATTCGTGTTCCTTGTCTTGCTATCGGTACAGATAGGCATACCGTACAATACGTCCGTTAAGCGCATGCTCATAGGCTGACTTCTGATATCATGGTCTTCTAGTTTGTAATGAAATCGAAAATAATGAGTTTATAAAGAAAATAATCGGTCTTCTAGTTTGTAATGAAATAAGTTTTGAATGTTTTATTTCGCACAACCTCAGCTACTTTTTAAGTGTGCAATTTTGGACTGAAACATACTTTTTCAATTAAATCCGTTTGATATATATATAAAAAAACATTTACACAAATATCTTATCTCCAGGCTGTCAATTTATCGGCAAATGTACTAATCATTTAGCTTGAAATGAGTTAAAAATAATGAGGAAAAAAATTCTTATGGTTTTTATTTTGGTATGTGTTGGCTTTTTTTTTTTTTTTAAACCAAAACTAAGTAGAATTTCTTGTTTAATTCCCCCAATCTTAAAATCTTTCAAAATAATCATATTTTTTAAAATAAAACTGAAATAAATATAAAAATAATGCATATATATAAAAAAAATCCATAATCTATACTACTGTGACCAAAAAGTAAGACCAAAATTTTTAAATTTAAATTTCCCGGGCATATGGTATTTCAATTTTTTTTTTTTTAGGTTGTGGGCACTGTCCTTGAGATCGGTGTGAAATTTGTCAAAATATTCATTAGTGCTTGAGTTACGCTTGGTTTTGTGAGACGCTAAAACTGATTCCGGCGATTTTTGAAATGTCTGAATTCATTCACTCAAAACAGTGTCCCCGGAGTGGTCTTTTAAGTTTAGGGAATAGCCAGAAGTAGCACGATGCTAAATTAGGTGAATACGGTGGTTGTGGAAAGATATGGGTTTCATTTTTGGTGAAAAAGTCACGAAGAATCAATGCAGTATGAGCTGGCGCATTCAGTGTTTTCGGTACCAATCAAGATTTGATGTGTTTGGGGCCCAAAACATCTTTTAAAATGGAATTTTGAAATTCAACATCATCAGCAAGGTCTCTAATTGTAAATCGACTGTTTGCCAGCACCAAATCTTTTTTTTTTTCTGGAGATGAGCTTCGTCGGTTGAGGTAGGTGGTCGACTAGAGGGCTCTTCGTCTTCAACGCGTTCTCTGCCGTCATTGAACTGTTTATACCACTTCTGAACATCTCTTTCCGATGTTGGAATGCTCATCGAAGACCTTCTGCAACATTCTATACGTTTCTGCAAACAAAATTGAATGCAAGTTCTTTTCTCAATTAATTCAGACACTTCAAAATCGCCGGGATCAGTTTTAACGTCTCACAAAGTCAAGCGTAACTCTCAAACACTAATGAATATTTTGACGTCAAATTTCACATATTGAAATACCATATGACAGGAAATTTAAATTGAAAATTGGTCTTACTTTTGGACACAGTAGTATCATATTTTTTTAAAGTAAAACTGAAATATAACAAGACATTCAACGGCAGTGCATCCGAGCTATGCCTTACTCATATAAAATCGTTACTCTATACATAAAAATTAAGTTTAAAAAAAAAAATTTCAAAAGTAAGAAATTGCACAAATAAAAATTAAGTACAAATTAAAGTGGTCAGATAAAAATATAAACGTTTCGTTATTTAGCAATAGGTACTACTAAGAACGACAGAATAAAAAGTTTGAGAATAGCATCGTCGAGTTTGAATATCATTGTACGCAACACATAAGTAAAAAAAAGAAAAAAACGATAGGAGACAAATAAGCAACAACAAACCAGCTCCCATTGGCGCACACTGCGTACTCCCCAAAAGGGCCCCCTCCGTAATAGGCGGCCTTTTACACTGGCGTCTGCAGTCGGGGCACCGGCAGAGTAACTGGCTCGGTAAATATCTAAAAATGCTTGTTTATTTATATATCCCCATATAACTAGATAGTCACTAAAATATACTTTACGGATTCCCCCTCATTTTTTTAGGAAACAAGAGCATTTTTTAAAAGATATGTGCACTATTCTGTGTTTTGTTTACAAAACGTTTCATTTCCCATGCTATTCGTCAGTAATATTGATCATATCTGCACTTGTATGGCTTTTTTTTTTTTTTTCACCATAGGGGAACATTTATATATTTATATATGTGTGTGTATGTTTAAATGGGATTGTTTTGTTAAAAAATATTACGCTATTTCGTATTTTGTTTTCAAAATGATTTATTTTCAACGCTATTCAACATGTCCCCCACGTAATAATAATGATCCTTGTATAATTTTTATGGTTTTCAAATAGGCAAGCCATTACATATACATATTGGAAATGAAATGTTTCGGAATACAAAATGGTACAATTCTTCATTTATTTATTTAAATTTTAAAAAAACGTGTAATTTTAAAAATGCATTATTATCCTGGATATATATATATATCCAGGATAATGATATACATTAATTACATTAGCCATTTCTTTTAAGTAATGATCTAGTTTCTTGAAATACACATTGTTATCCTAGATATATATAAGAATACGAATTATATAAAAATAATTGTATGTTATCTTAGAATTATATAAGAATACGAATTGATTTTAACAGGCGAGGTGATGTAAATATTCTCCAACATTCTGAAAATCTGTGTACAAAATTGCCTTTCCTTCATAAAAAAAAAAAGTACTAATTTTACAAAAGATCCAAGTCTCAATCTGAACATTCTAGTTCGTAAACAGTTTTGAGAAAGATGCATCAAGCTAGCAAAACACAAAATAGTTAATTTTTTGTGTAAGAAACGAGGTATTGTAAAAAATATATACAGCATATCCTTCTGAAAGCCTTTCTATCTTTCTATATAATATACTTTTTTTTTTATTGTTATAATTTTTAGAAAACTATATATCTGTATCCAGGAAAATGATGCATTTTTAAAATTATATGATTTGCATTAAATTACATAGTTTAATATGCATAGATAAATTAAATACATAGATTACATACATAGTTTATATTGTTATGCATAAAATTTCATAGTTTACAAAATAAATAAAGAATTGCACCATTTTGTGTTTTGTTTCTAAAACATTTCATTATATATCCATTATATTTAATTATTATTCATATATAAACTTTTTATTTGAAAAAACCCATCAAATAGAATATTTTACGGATATCTGTAAATATGGAGATGTGATCAATATAGTAAAATTAAGAATGAATAGTTTAGAAAGTGAAGCGTTAAGAATAGAATTAAGAATGCAAATGTTTCGAAATCAAAACACAAGTAGAGACCATTTCTTTTAAGTAAGGGTCTAGTTTCCTGAAAATTACAACATCAATGAAAATAAATATATGTATATAAAGAAAAATAAAAAGGTTTTATAAAGTTTATAAATATTTTTTTTATATAAATAAATATATTTTTAAATCACCTCTCTTTTTTAAATAAAAACTTAACCATTTTGCAATTTGTTAGCTTCATATGTCTTTTCAACACTATTTATGGGCTAACATATTCAGATTAATAAATTTTTTAATAAAATGCGTAGTTTTTTTTATGAAGAAAAAGCAGTTTTTGTATAGATTTTCAGAATGTTGGAGAATATTTCATAAATTACCTGGTCTGTTAAAAAAATTTTCTGTTTTGTTTCATAACATTCCCCCTTTGAACACTATTTGTCTGTATCATTCATTCATTTTTATGAATGTTAAATAAAATTAATGGATTTTTATAGGTTTAAAAAAAGAAGGTCATTTTTTATTTCATATTGTGGTATATTTTTTTAAATTACCGCTTATTAAATGAAATTTAAAATTTTTTAATAAAGTGATATTTAAAATAAGTGATTATGTTATTTTTTTATTTTTATTTATTTTTACTCTCTCCTGAAAAGTAAACGAAATTGTAGATATGTGGATATTTATGATTATTAAAGAAATCCTTAAAAAAAATATATATATTGGTGTAATTTAATGCGACTTCAATGTTATAGTAATAATTCATTAATCATAGTTATTTTATTATGAACGAAAATTATTTCACTCTTATTAATCTTTTAAGAGTAAAATAATTTTAACTTATAACTTTCTCAATGCGTAATCATCCATTTGTTATATCAGTGTGTTTATAAATATCCAAAATTGTGTGTTTATAAATATCCATTATGCCCCCTCCATTTTCTTTGTTAATACTAGTTTGGAAACTCGACTATTGTCAAATTTATCGAATCTATTAAATTGTAGCGAAAGCTGTGGACATTTTTCTGATTGAAATAGAACAGAAAATTTAGCAAAATATATTTATTTAATCAACAGCATGGTCACCATTCTTTCCAAGGACACCTTCCCATCGGCTTTTCGACGTCTTCTTTATAACATCCATTTGTTTTTTATTTAGAAAGAAGAAACTAACATCATTCTAGCTTCTCTCGAACTCAAACTAAAATGATTGTGAAGAAGATCGTAATATGCTTAATCAAGGGTTGCCAACCCGTGGCCCGCCTTGAATATTTTTTCCGGCCCGTGAGATTTATCACACTTTTACAAAATATAATTATTTTATAATGGCCAAAGTAGTGGAAACCAATATATTAAAAAAATACATTATATGTGCATCCATATATTCAAAATTACATCAAATATGCAAAAGAAATAAGAAAACTTTACAGCTGATTTTGAAAGCCGATTCAGTAATTTAGAGTTAGAGAAGTACAACAAAATTTTGAAATATATTCATCTCCCTTTCATGTTGAAATTGAGTAGGCCCCAAAATATCTCCAAATGGAATTTGCTGAAGTCTTTTAATTAATGCAGTATTGAATTAAAAGACTTTTCTCAAACATCAGAATCAAAAATAGATTTTTATAACACTTAGTCAGAAAAAGAGAAATTTTCCAATTTGAGAAATCTGTCATAAAAGGTTGGAAGCGCTTGTGTTCAATTTACACTTACGAATCGTTTTTCTCGAAAATGAAATGGACGAAACACAAAACACGTTCAAACATAATGCACGCTAACCTGCAACACCATTACTATGTGCAAATATACAAATTGAGACCGATTTGCATATGAAGTGAAAGAGTGGAGAAACAAATATCGCACTAATAAAATAAATATTTTTAATGATATCGTTTTTTAATTTCATTTATATTTTATGTTTCATTTTTAATGTTATATATTTCTTTTACAATGTGCTTTTATTATCATTATTATTATATTATCTATGTTTACATGTAAGAACAATAGTAAACACAAAAATAATAACTCATTATGTTTCAATTTTTCTCTCCAAAAATGTCTATAGTGGTCTCAATCTAATATGGGGATATATAATTTTATATGCGGCCCGCGGAGCTATGATATTTCTAAAGTGGCCCGCAAGATCATATGGATTGGCCACTCCTGTGCTAGATGGAGGTGAAAAATAAGGCGGGTGAAATAAAATTTTTAATCCAAACTCTTAAGAGGAGACTCGTAATCAGTCTGGCTGTGAGGAGTTATCAAATTTTCCTGTTGCAATATCACTACTTTACTGTTTATCAACGAATACTATTTTTCGGACAAAAATGCTTTAAAATTCTTATGTACTGACTGGTTGAGTGTCGCCTAACAGCTTATAAGAAACAGTTTCTTTCATATCCACCCTACCATCAAGTAAGTATTCTTTTCATGCAAACCACTTCGAGACTGTTAGGCTAAACCTTGATTGATTGCTAAGCTACTGTCTTTTGCACTTACTTAGATAGTTAGAAGTTGAATTGGTGTTATCATATCTTATAGTTGCCCTTTAAAAAATAATACAATTTTCGTTGCAACCTGATACAAAGAATTTAAAGAATTTTTGATTGTTTTTTTTTTTTTGTTTAAAAAAAAATTTAATCTTTCATTTTAGGATAAGATACGTACTTTGTTTCAATTACTGAAAATTGGTATAAGTTTTTCTTGTCAGTATAAGCTCAAACCAGCTTGTTCCTTTATCCACATTTATCAGCCCAAAGAGAGATTTAGAGCAATTTCTTGAAGTCAAGTTCAATGATTGAAATGCTTCTTCTTCAACATTGGGAAAACTTGTTGTGAAACATGTGAATTTATAATTGGCTTTACGGAAATTGTCTTTAATTTTTATCAGAAAAGATTATTAAGTGGTAATAATTTAAATCAGTCATCAGGGTGTGGTCAGTACTTGGAAGGGGGACCATCTGGGAAAACCGAGTGCAGTTGACATTCAAAATTTTAAGAGCTTTGGTGCTCGGCGCCACAGACTTCAGGTGAATCCCTGGCCTTACCATGGATGTTTGTAGTGGTTCAGAATCTACTTTTAAACCGTAGGTCCCGATCTAACATGAGCATTGGACGTAGGGTTGACATCCCTTCCCTGCAAAAAGAAACCATCCCCTGTCTCGAAATCTTCCAGTATTCAAACGGCCTTGGAAGACATTTAAATGGACGGCCAATGAAGAAGAAGAACATTTAAATCAGCGACTATTCAATAAATCAGTGTCAATTCATTTGCCAAGTTATTGTCGTAAATTTAGTCACTTCATCGGATACAGAAAGAGTTCCGTATATTATGACCTTAATGTTCCACAGAAGAATATATCACCATGCATTGAAATGTGGTGTACTAGCCAAGAAACAGGTCTGGTTCAATGTGGATCGTAAGTAGCGTTAAGGTAATTTCTGTTATTCCTTCTGAAGTGGACAAGGGTGATTGTATGTATTGTAACCACATTCATGTGTGTATAGTTGAGAATAGCATCAGAAAGGAGTTCTTATAGGAAGATGTAGTACAAGTGGGCTAGAAAATGTGCATGAGGTACCTGATAATTGTGCTAATCTATGCCAATCTATACGCCACTACTGTGAATCTAGTTGGTGGCGCCATTCCTACCTAGCCTGTTGGTCATATCTTTATGTGCCAGCGCTTACACGGGCCATTTCTGCACATGCATTCCGTTACAAAATTTCCTTATTTCGATTTCCACTTCCGTTTTTTGCGGCCTGATGGCCAATCAGCTAGCGTTCTGATGGTGGCTTGGATGTTTGTGAGTGGTTCGGAATCCAAGGTCCCGGACTAATTAATCCAAAGTGTGCAAAAAGATGGCCGTAGAGCGACAAGCAAAACTAAGTTTTTTGTTAGATGTTTTAGCAACGCTCTTGTATATCACAGCGAAAAGAAGGATATTCATTTGTGAAAAAAGAATTTGGATGATATCCAAGTTCAACGTTCCTTTATCCACGAGCAGTATCCAAGTTCAAGGCACGTTATTTTCATCACACTGTGTTACTGTTCCAAAGGGATTCCACTTTCCATACAAGATTAGATGTTTATCGTAATTCGATGATTAAAATGTGGACAAAGTTACTCAATCAGAAGTACTGTTCTTTTAGCGGAAACAAGATTTTTCCCAAGAAGCTATAACCTTATCTTTATCAGAGGTCACCTTGACAATCGAAATATTTTATATTGAGAACTGTTCGGGAAATATACCCATATCCAAGAAATTTTTGAGCAGACATAGCCAACCCAAATGTTCTTGCGGGCCACTTTGGAAATGCATCATAACTCCGCTGACCGCACGTAAAATTATGTATCCCCCTATTAGATTTAGACCCACTATAGACATTTTCTTGGAGGAAAAAATTGAAACATAATGAGTTTTTTTTTTTTTCTATTATTCATACATGTAAACATAGATAATATAATAATGATAATACTAAACGCACATTGTATAGATATCAATATGTATACAAAAATATATAAATATAAACGAAATAAAAAAAGTATGAAATCATTAAAAAATATTTATTTCACTAGTGCTATATTTGTTTCTCGACTATTTCATTTAGCTTTTGCAAATTGATCTCAATTTGGGTATAAAATTATTTCAAATAAATAAATAAAAATTTAACCTTGAAGCGAATTTGAATTTATATTTTGGTTTCCTTTTTCTCTCACATGTCGTTTAAAATTTTTACATTTTTTATCTTCGGTCCATTAGCACCATGTTTGTTGCAATATCTTGAATAGAATTTAACGTTTCACCCTTTTCGATTCCCCCATTTTTTTTTTAATTTTTTTTTCCCGATTCGACCTTACGAAAGGGAAAGGATGTTTATCAAAAAAAAAAAAAAAAATCGCATTTAGGCCACCCATTCTTGTCTGGGAAAAACACAGCTTTTTCTTCCCATGACCTTGAACCATTTTAAGTTGCCCGATTCTTTAACCCTTGTAAAACTTTCTTACTTACCCTTTTCTCGAACTTCCGTCCTTGAACGAGAACTTCCTCTTCTGAATCGGTAGGGGTTAGTTCCGCAGGTGATTCCGATAATAGACTCTTACTGCAACAAATAAATCATCTGCTTCGATAAAAAAAAAAAAAAATAACAATATCGATCGGCTATAGTCAGCATTATGCTCTACAGTTACAACTTGGTGTTAAATAACGTGTTGTACAAATAAATGTTAATAATGATTTTCACTTTAATATAAATTTACATGTACTATAACACGTTAATTTTGCTATTTTACTGTTTTATATAATCTTTTTTTTTAATTACTTGATTATTGTATGTAATTTATTTTTACTCAATTTAATTTTTTTAGTTTTTGGTATTATTTTTATTGATTTATTTATTATTTATTTATTTATTTATTTCAATTTTCATCTTAAAATTCTTAATTTGGGGATATTTTCCTTAACTACTTATTTTCTGCTTTTTGATAACCATGTTTTTCCTACTTATCGCCATGTACTCAATTAGGCCAGATAGGAGTTTAAGCCCCCCTCCCTCCCCCGGGCACAAGGTACTCCGACAAACTGTAAAGACTGACTGACTGTGCTATAACAGGGGTGGCCAACCCAAATGATCTTGCGGTCACTTTGGAAATGAATCCTAACTCCGCGTCCCGCATATAAAATTATATATCCCCATATTAGATTAATACCCATAGACATTTTTGGAAAAAGAGAAATTGAAACATAATGAGTTATTATTTTTGTGTTTGTTATTATTCTTACATGCAAACATTACATAATATAAGCACACTGTAAAGAAATATATAACACCAAAAATGAAATATAAAAAATATAATATAAACGAAATGAAAAAAAAAGGAAATCATTAAAAAAATATTTAATTTGCTAGTGCGATATTTGTTTCTCCACGGTTTCACTTAGCTTTTGCAAAGCGATCTCAATTGAGGTGTTTGCACATCGTAATGGGTGCTACAGGTTAGCATCCTTTATATTCAGCGTGTTTAGTGTTTGGTCAATTTCATTTTAGAAAAAGAAGGGGAAAAAAAAAAACGATTCGCAGGTGTAAGTTGAACCAAAAACCCTAACAACTTCCACTAAGAGTCTGGTTTGCTCTGCTAGCACCAATCAACTGTGCATATCTAAGGATGGTCACTAAAGTTACTTAAACCTAAAGTCATAGAACCTGTTGCATTAGATGTTCCAAGATGCGCGGCCTCATGAGTTCTCAGAATATAATTTAATTATTCTGAGAATTCATAATTGTAAACTCATAAGTAAAACAGCAACATATGTATCTGTCATGTATTTGCAAGAATGTTATTTTAAAATCAAAGTTACTTTTTCTCATAATTTCGACAGTTAATTTTTGAACTTATGGACCCCTGTACTATCAGGTAGAGGAAGAGATTGTCTCCTTAAAGGATTTTTAGGGGTTTTTGCTATGTGTCTCGTATAGGGATAAAGGTCTAACTAGCTCACAACCTTGATTGGCCATTAATAGCTACAACTTGAGTGAGAAACTTGGTATATAAATAATTTTTTAATAATGCTTTAAATATAAGGAATTGTCTGAAAATAGAAGAAGATATTGTCTCCTTAAAGTATTTTTAGATCATATTGGCTGCTATTTTGTGTCACGTACGGGTTCGGTTTGGTTTGTCGCTCTATGGTCATTTTCTGCACACTTCAGGCTAATTAGACCTTGAGCTACTGTTTTACTTGGATTCCAAACCACTAACAAACATCTATGCCAGAGATTCGAACCTGAAGCCTGTGGTACCATAAACCAGAGCGCTAGCCAATTGGCCATCTGTAACGTTGATTGACAATAACCTTGATTGACAATCATTACCATGCAATGAGTTAGTTGTAACTTGAATGGCCGCGTTGCGTATGGGAGAAAGTCCTGATACTTGATTGTAGTTTGGCAATTCCTAACTTAAGCAGCAGGACAGTTGAACAAGATGCACGCGTTGTCACAATCACCATCGAGGCTCCTCCTTTCAGAAAACAGGGACTGCAACACATTTCTTTGCAAAAGGGAATCAAATCCTCGTCCATCAACAGTCTAGTTTGTACACATTACCACTGAATGAATATTGAATAACGAAATTTTTTGCATACCATTGCAACGACCTCTTCTTCAACGGATCTTCACATAAAACTTGGAAAACTTGGTCAGATAAACAAATGAATATTAAGATATAAAATTTAAAACTCATCATAACTATGACAATATGTAAAATAAATTTAAAAGAACTACATTTCAATCAAAATGAAATTATGAAGAGATAGTGTTTGTATTTAAATAGTTCAAAAAATTGCTCTAGTGAGATTTTTTTGACAAAAAAAATAAAATGTATATTGAATGGAATGTTTTAATTTTTGGAAATAATAGTTTGTTGTGAATGGCAATTCTGGTGTAATAGTTTTTCTACCCTAGTTTTAGTATCTGGCATGTAGGACGTGCTTGTATTTTAAGTTCCTGAAATTATTCTGGTAAGATTTGAATTTTATTTTCTTCGAGTATCCATACATACGAAAAGAGTTATTTGTGTATTTGTTAAAAAGCGTTTGAAGAAAGATTGTGATGTTTAATTATATCTTTGAAAAATATTGAACAATGCAGATTGTTTATTAATATTTCATTTGGAACGGTTATTCGCTCATCTTGTTATATAAAGTTAAAATGCGATGTATAACATATTTTTAATCTAAAATTATTGCCAAATTTTGAACATAATTATTAAATGAGTATTATTGTATAAGTAATTGTATACTCTTTTAGTTCTATTTTGTTGCAGATAGTATAATTTTTTAAAAATTCACGCATTGAATAATTTGGTAAAAGAATTTTCCTATTTGATTTATAGTAAAGAGATTTATTAACTATATTTTTGTGCTACTGGTTTTAGCAAATAATTTTTATACTTTTAAATCAAATATTCATCATTAAAAAATGTTTTTTTAAATCATTTTGATTACTTATACAAGTTATATTTCAATTTTTTTTGGATTTAAATTTTAATGTAGTGTGCAGGTTGGACAAACCTCGTGCTAGGTGGGGTTAGGTTCAGATACTCGAGACAGAGGTTGAGAACTCGCAGCTTTATTTACATGCGCACAAACACCAAACACATGCACTTACAGACAATATGTAACGCATTTAAAGACAGATAATTATAGATTCGTGGAAGGATTCCACTTCTTAGCCCAAAATCCGATATTCAGATATGAGCAGGGTGTGCGAAAAATTCTTTCTCTCCGGGTGAGAGTCTGCAGGCCAACTGACCATTTCTCCTGAACGCCACAAGGGGCACTCTTACCTCTGCATAGCAGGAAGCAGGGTTACAGGAGATATTTTAAGAATTGATCTCGTATGTTGGACATAATGACTGCGAATTTATTACAATTTAGATCGTCTTCTTTAATTTGGGTCAACCCATCTATGTTTCGATTATAGGCTTGATTATAATCTTCTTTTGTTTGTTTATTTTAAACACGTTCATCTATTCCTATGAAAATATAACATCTTGTAGCATAATTTTGTAAATCAAATAAATTACCGTCTTAAGAATTTAAAAAAAAAAAAAATTCATAGAAAATAAACAAAATATTACGATTTTTAATAACAAAACAAAAAGTTTGCTTATTTATTGCGAAAGTTTAATATTCATTTTTGAAACTTTTTCTAAATTATTTCATGTAAATATTAAACATAGAGCTAACATAGTTTAACATGGTAATAGAGTTTCTAAACATAGAGCTAATCCAAATAATTCTATATAAATAAACGAATTTGTCGCAATTACCACCACCAAACTATTCCAATGACAGATAATTATCAAAAAAAGATCTTCTATCACTTTAAACTACAGGCTTGTGAAGAACGCTGGATTAGTATATTCATTGTAAACTGTCCGAAAAAAATCTACAGTACACATGTTTAATTTATTTATATATAAAAAATATATATATAGTTTAATAGAAAAATAAAGAATTTGATGCGGAATATTATAATTTAATAATTCTGCCATTTGATTAGATTTTTTATAGTACCCAATGCAAAAGTTACTTAGTCATATTTTTATTTATTTATTTATTTATTTTAATATTTATGCCTAACATTTTTTTATACACAAATATGTTTTGGTGGAAAAGCACTTAGATAACAGACTAATACATTGATATAATTTGTTTAGAGCAGTTTTAAACTGGAATATGCATCGTGTAGTAAATATCGCTTAGATAAGAATCAAGTAAAACTAGTTCAATATTGACAAAGGATATTATCTTCATTTAAATAAAATGGATAAAATTGCATAAGATATTTTTCCAATATCTAAACCAGGAGTGGCCAACCCAAATGATCTTGCGGTTCACTTTGGAAATGCATCATAACTCCACGGGCCGCATATCAAATTTATATGCGGCTCGCGGAGCTATGATGCATTTCCCATATTATTTTTAAACCCACCATAGACATTTTTTGTGAAAAGTGAAAAATTGAAACTCATTGAGTTATTTCTGTAAATTTTCATTGTGTTTAAATTTGTTTACTATTATTCTTATATGTAAACATAGATAATATAATAATAATGATACTAAACGCACATTGCAAAGAAATATATAACACTAAAAATGAAATATAAAAATATATAAATATAAACGAAATAAAAAAAAAAAAAAAAAAAATAAAATCATTAAAAAATATTGATTTGACTAGTGCGATATTTGTTTGCGCAAGAATATTATTTTAAAATCAAAGTTAATTTTTTTCTTATAATTTCGATAGTTAATTTTTGTATAGATGAAAGCACACAATGTATTTTTTAATACATTGATTTTCACTACTTTGGCCATTATAAAATAAATATATTTTGTAAAATGTGATAAATCTCACGGGCCGCGGGTTGGCCACCCCTGATCTAAACGTTTATTTTTTATTAAACTGTAACCGAATCCTGTTTTAATCTTTCATCAAAAAAATCTTTCAAAAAAAAAATTATCAATTATACTTTCTACGAAAAATTGGCAAATGATAAGGCGTATCGCATGAAAAGTTCCGACAGAATATTTTGCATACTAATGGCAAAAGGTTTCTAGAAAATAAACCGCAGAAACCTAAACAGACGAGGGAGTGGGGCAGGAGGAGGGGAGTGAGGCACTGTGCAGCATCTTGTACTGGAACGGGTTAATGCTTCCGATAAGATTGTGCCTCCCTCTTGGGTCAGAAACCTCAAGAAAGTTCGATACACTTGTAACATCATCTATCACAGAATGTGTGTTGAAAAATTTTGAGCGACTCCGTTCTGGTCCATGTGTAACAGAATTGATAAGTAAGTCTATAAATCAGATTATTCTACAATAGATTTAATTGTACTTGCTTTTGGACGTTTGCAGTTGAGAATAAATTCGTTGAAGGAAAAAGAATGTAGAATTTCTGAGTTTTATGTGAATTTTATATAGTATTTGACTATAGTGTGGATATCATTTAAGGCAGCAGCATTCAAACTTTTTACTTTTGTACCCCTCACCCCCATAGCAAGAGAAAATGTCGTCCAACCCCACGGTTTTTCTTGTCTTTAAATATTACTGTGCCCAAAAAAGTAAGAATTCAAAAATTCTTTATTCTTCCAAATTTATTTCATCGCCTTCAAAGTAATCAACTCCGGACACAATGCACTTATGCCAACTTTTTTTCAAACTTCAATGCATGCTAAAAAGTCATCGGAAGGGATGACCTTCAAAGTGCGCACCGATTCACGTTGAATCTCTTCAATCGACTCAAAACAGTGTTCCCGGAGGGGTCTTTTGAGTTCAGGGAATAGCCAGAAGTCACATAGTGGGATTACGATGATTGTGGAACGATATGGGTTTCATTTTTGGCGAAACAGTCGCGTGCAGTGTGAGCTGGCGCATTCAGTGTTTTCGGTACCAATCGAGATTTGAGGCGTTTGAGGCCCAAAATGGAATTGACTGATCCTTTTGAAATTCCAACATCATCAGAAAGGTCTCTAATTGTAAATCGACGATTTGCAAGCACCAAATCTAATTTTTTTTGAACGTGAGCATTTTAACATATGTTGAGGACTCTTCGTCTTCAACGAGTTCTGTGCCTTCTTTGAACTGTTTATACCACTTGCAAACATTTTTGTTACGATATAGGAATGTTTACCGAATGCCTTCTGCGACATTCTATACGCTTCCGCAAACAATATTTAACGCAAGTCCTTTGCTCAATGAATTCAGACATTTCAAAAATCGCCGGAATGAGTTTTAGCGTCTCACAAAACCAAGCGTAACTCAAATACTAACGAATATTTTGACGTCAAATTTCACGCAGATGTCAAGGATAGTGCCAGCAACCTAAAAAAAAAAAAAAAATTTGAAATTCCATAAGACCTGAGAATTTTAATTTGAAAATTGGTCTTGCTTTTTGGACACATTAGTATTTGATTATTGTGTGAATATCTTTTACTTAGATTGAATGCAGGTCGAGTACCTGTGCTCGAAGCACATCTACTCAAAATCAAATTAAAAGTAGGATGTGAGAAACAGCAATTAAAAATATTATGTAAATGAAGGATGGATAATAAAAATATGAAGACCCGTAATGACTTGTAATGTAAAACTACCATCGGTAATGAATAGATGAACAGACACATGAGCGTGTGAACAAATATGAATAAAGAAAAAATATTTACAAAAACGTGGGAAATCAGGAGTTCTAAGAAAGAAAAAAAAATATCTTTATGGTGGGCGCAGGTCTGCTGACCATTTTGTAGTTGAAAAAGGATGTTTGTTTTCCTTCGTTGTGTGCAAAAAATAGTTGTGCTTTGATTAGGTTATTATTATGGTTTCTCAAGCCAAGGAAGAAGTTTCTGGAGAGATCAGTAATATAGTTATCTATTGTAGCAATTCTGAGATCATTATGAATAACGTCGTTTCAGATAAACCAGGGGGCCCCAGTGATTATACGAAGAATTTTGTTTTGTAGTACTTGAATTTTTGTATTTATTAGTTTTACAAGCGAGTCCCAAGATAGGTGCAGTATAAGTAAGAATTGGGCGGATGACCTGCTTGTAAAGTAGAACTTTATTTTGAAGTGATAGGGCTGAATATTTACCAATTAAAGGGAGACTGAGGTGAATTTTATTCCAGCATTTATTTTTGATGTAAGTGATATGGCTATTGAAAATTAATTTTTTATAATGATGAGACCTAAATATTTAACTTCGTTTACCCATTCAATTGAGTGATAATGCCACCAGAAACGAAACATTAAAATGGCGCCAGGCGGGAAGGATCAGTCTAGAAGAGTTTTTGTATACTTAAAGTAGTGAATCACAATATGATGAATAAGAAATTATAAAGGGATATGACGTCATTACCAATTTAATTATGGCTGCAGTCCTTATTAATTTAAAAAGTATTATTGATTAATAATGACTGGAGTCATAAAGTGGCTTTTAGAGTAATAAGAGTTTATTTTTTAAAACAAACTTAAAATAACCAAAGAATTTTTTCATAATTTTTCTGTGCCCCAAATACAAAAAAAATAAGAGCAATAATATATGAATACAGATATGTTTTTAACTCAAAAAACATAAATATTCGTAACATTAGTTTCAATCAATCGATTTCATTCATGACTACTAAAAAAAATATTTAATTCCTCACCGCTGAAAGAATCAAATTTTAATGCCATTAGTGCTTTAGATAACTTGTTTTTAAGAGTAGTTTTCCAGCATTTTCTATATTTAAAAGTTCTAGTATGTAGGTCTTAGACCGGGGGGCAACCGAGTATCTTTGCGAGCCACTTTGGAAATACATCCCTAACTCCGCGGTTCGCATATAAAATTATATATTTCCATATTAGATTTAGACCCACTTTATAGCACATTTTTATATTCATATTACAACTTGTTGTATTAGATGTTCCAAGATGAGCCCGCATCATGAGTTTGCAGAATATAATTTAATTATTCTGTGAACTCATAAATAAAGCAGGTAATATCTGTCATATATATTCGCAAGAATATTGTTTTAAAATCAAAGTTAATTTTTTTCTCATAATTTCGACAGTTATATTTTGAATATAGGGATGCATACATAATGTATTTTTAATACGTTGGTTTTCTCACTTTTATCATTATGAAATATATTTTGTAAAGTGGTGATAAATCTCACGGGCCGGCAAAATGTTCAAAGCGGCCACCCCTGCCTTAGACATTTGATTTTGACATGTTGTTTTGGCTAAAGATTTGAGAGGAGAAAAAAAAAAACCTACTGTATATGTTGTTGTTGTTTCTTATCCCACTTGGCTGGCCAAGCCCAAATATAATTACTTTTAACTTTTATCAAATCATGATTGAAGGGAAGGAAGCAGCTTCTGTAATTTTATGGAGTGGATCGCCTCCTCATTTCCAAGATAAGTAGAAGTCTGACTTTGGCTCCATGAAGCTTTTCAGAGTCATAGGAGACCGGGACCTACAGCTTAAAGTGGATTCGAACCACTACAAACATCCATGGCACCGCCGTTTTTAGTGACTTTTCGTTAAACCCGATAATTACCTGTGGCACCGAGCGCCAGGCACAAGACAATCGGCCATTCAGATCCCCAAATTTGTGAATGCCAAATTGGTAACAGCAAGTTTAACAAAATGATTATTCCCACCAATGGTCATTATTTTTAAGAATTAATTTAAATGCAATGGTAACAAAGCGCCTACTTTTACAAAACTTGTTTATAAATTTTTGTTTTACATCAATTATGAACATAGTGTTGATAAAAAATGTTGATCCTATTGATTTTGAACCTTTTTTATTTCCAATGGCAAGGCAATACATAAAGGAAGAAAAAAAAAATAATAAAGAAAAGGAAAATGTACAACAAAAAACAGTTCAACAAAGCTGACGCCAAGCTATTGCCTTAAGAGTTCTTTAACTTTCAGTATTATGCTGTCTCGGATTCGCCATGAAGTGCCAAGCAATAATAGAGATAGGATGATTCATTAGTTGCCAAATCGCAAACAGGGCAATTTGGTTGGTCGAAAATCCAATGCGATGTAAAAGTCCACTCAAACCATTCTTGACCTGTTAAAAGGTGTAATTGAGCAACAGCTACATGACGTAGGCCGCTTGGAACTGTGAGGAAGATCCTGAACTCCTAATAACTTTGTCTGTATTTGATCCAGCAACTGTGTTTTATAATTTCTAGTCATAGCCTGTTTGATAAGTGTTTTTAGAACTCTATAGTAATATTAAACATCTTGATTGAAGCAATCTGAACCCTTTCTTGCAAGAAAATCGGCCTGTTCGTTCCCAAAAAACTACAATGTCCAGGTATCCTGAAGCCCAACGTCTCTTCCCCGAAGCCAGTTTTCGCAAGTAATTCCGATACTGAAACACTTCATGTGAGAATTGAACAGTTCTTTTTATTGAGACAATCCATCAAGCATTCATTTTTGCAAAACACACGGGCCATCTGCACAACGATTAAGATGGCAACGAGAACTCGTACCTAAAACAGTAAACCACTCAGCCGTATGGAACGTTGCCCAGGGTGCACCACTAGAAAGTAGGTTTGCGCCTAGACATTTTTATCGACTTTACATTAAAAGGTCCAGCGACTGTCGCTTCTCTTGTTAACACTTTCAACCAATTGACTGCTCTATTCTGTATCCCTACCATTCAATCAGATTTTACAGGTTCCTTAAATAAACTTCTTTGTGGCGCGTGTCTTAAGTTTCATCCTGAAATGTGCATTTAACCCCCCATTTTAATATCCTAGGTGGCTCCCACTAATTTTCAAGAGGCCAATTCTGACGGAATGGCTGCCAGAAAAGCGTTGAAGGAGACAGTTTCCAGAACCATAGCAGAAGTAAACGTGCTTCAGCCATCGGTTTCAGCCACCACTTCTGGAGACCAGCCTAAACAGCAAAATGCTGACGTTGGAAGTCCAAAGCTATCCGAGAAGTATTTGGAGCTGAAAGACATACCTGGACCTTGGCCATCCATACCCATCCTAGGGACGAATTGGCAGTACATGAAAGGGAGGTAAAATGATTCAGTACCTTTCTTGATTAGCAGTACTTGAATCAGGTCAAGACTATACTGCTTTTTAACCTTCAACACATACTTGTAGATTATTCATGTTACCTGTGGATTTATTGTGTACTTGCCTGTCGTAGATCCGAGAACTTTCCAAACTTACTTCACATGATTCAAATCAAACATTTTTATGCTAAATATATTAACCACTAGGCTGGTTTAAGGCTAAATATTCCTAATATAATATTTAACCCTTTGCACTCGAAGTTTTTTTTCATTCGTATTACCAGCAACTCGAAGCGATTTTGTGAAAAGATCATATTGACATGTAAGTTTGATATACGCATTAAAAGAAACGTATTATTTATATTGTTATTTGCGAGGGCAAAGGGTTAATATTCCTCTATTATTGAAAAAGAATTCAAGAAGAAACAAAAGCGGCTATCGGTTTTTTCTAAAGGCGATCAAGGAATTTTTGAAATTTACAAGTTAATCAATTTTTTAATTTTTTTTAGATTATATAAAAATTTTTTAATTATATAAATCATTCAATAAATCGAAACTGATTTAATTCGAACAAATGTTTAGAATATTTTGTAATGGTGAACCGATTCAATAATTATGGTTGTAAAAATTATCAAATTTGTTCAAAGCAAGCATGCAAAACAAATTTCGAAAAATTGCTGTGAGGGGGAAAATGAGCCTTATTCACTCGCATGTTAGCTGGTAGACTTTACTATTATTGTATATGAAAGAAAGAAAATTTACTAATCGTTGTTGTCATCCCATTATGGTTTTCTTCTCTTTCAAGGCCGGTACCACATGATTAACGTCTACGAATCCAACAAAGACAAGTACCGTCGTTACGGTCCAATCGTGAAAGAGGAATTCCAGTGGGGTCGACCTGCCGTCCAACTTTACAATCCAGATGACTTCCAAAAGGTTTTCGTGAAACAAGGCCGCTATCCAGAGAGGAGGATCAGTGATTTTCTTGTCCACTACAGACGGAATCGACCAGAGAAATATGAGAGCGCAGGGCTGGCCAATACGTAAGTCAAAACCACTTAAAAAGAAAATTACCGAAAGATCATAGGTGCATCAGCTCTTTATAGGTGCATCAGCCTCATAATGGGGCAAGGCCATCTGCCTTCTGGCAGATTTCGAGACCCTACGCCCTACATTCATATTAGACCAGGATCTAAGGTTTAAAATGGATTTTCGAACTTCCCATGCATGCCATAAAAGGTGGCTAAAAATGGGTACCCAGTGCCGAGATATAACAGGGTGGGGTAAAGTCAGACTTCTCCGTTAGGAAGCCCCATGTTTTTGTACCGCAAGGGCAAGAACAAAGAGAAACTACATTTTTTTACCCTTTATGATGACTCGTCGGTTTAAAGCCACGGTTTCATGCAGGGTCGGATTTTCCTATAGGCTAACTAGGCTTCAGCCTAGGGCCTCAAGATCAAAGAGGGGCCTACATTCAAGGTGTTAGCAAAATTAGAATGGCACTATTCTGAAAACAGTAATCACTAAAACACTGAATCGAAAATAAGGTGAAATTCTACACATATAACTAATAAACAAACATAAAAATGTATCGGTTAAGATCAACACGTTCGTCTCATTGGGTCTGTTCGTTTGTATATACTAGGCATTTTATTATTATCCGTGCCACATTTTTTATAAAGATTAGTACCCATCACAACATTTTTCATTTAACATATTGATATATATCATAGTAATTATGTATTTTATTATCTCTCATGTAATTTACAAGCTTAAAAAATGGGAGGTGAAAGGGCTTCATAAGTGGAATAGCCTAGGGCCTGTTTTCATTTAAATCCGGCCCTGGGTTCATAGACTTGGTTTAGATGTTGCTGTCGACCAAGTGGGATAATAAAGAACATAAAACAAGTATTCAGTCGATGATTTTTCTGTTTATAATTTGATTTCATTTGCAACTCATTTTTCTTTTTATTAATATGTTATTTTTTATTTCAAAATTGCAGACTTGGTGATGAGTGGGATAGACTGAGGAAAGTGATAGCTCCTGTCCTTTTGAAGCCCAAATCGATTAATTTCCTGATGCCCAGCATGAATGCAGTGGGAGATGACTTTGCCTATTTGTTACGTGCTAAACGAGATCCAAACACTTTAGTTCTAGCAGATATAAAAGATGCGGCATACAGATTGGCTTTGGAAGGTTTGTAATTAATCTCCATGTATGTAAGACAATAGATTTATCTGCTTGTATTTCCTAAAACTTAAAAAGCTATAATGCTTGTTTTTCTTTGATTTATTATTTCTTTATTTAGTTCATCAAAAACAAGTAATATAAAAAAATTATAGTCAATTCCCACTTTTTTCACGCTATATTGCAGAAAGTCCTTTATAAATAATTTTCATTCATTTTTTTTTTTAAGTTTATCTGGCGCCGTCTATTGGTAGGTATATGCAACTTAAATCTAAAAAAAAACTAAAAAATCAATTAATTAAATTATTGAATTAATACTTGAAAAACTGTATTAACACCCAGTGTCGTCCACTGCAAGTTTAAAAAATGTATTTGAACTTGAGTGGATGAAAAAAAAGTATTTTATGAACGATTGAAAATTTGAACAAGATATATATAGGGTGAGTGTGAGCTAATAGAAGGAATTTGAATAATGAAAAATAACACTTTTAATTACATAAAAAAAATAACCACTGAAAGTCATTTTTTACGTATTTAAAAGTGTTATTTTTTGGTCACGAGATTTTCCCGCCACCAGATAGCACCAGCGTTAGACAACTGGCGCCATCTTGTGATACTGTTAGTCACTATATGTTTACTGTTTTAATTATATTAGTTTTCAATTTACTTTATAAACACTATTATATTCTTTTAAAAACTCTAAAAACAAGAAAGAAAATTAAAGATGAGGGATAAAAAATAATTAGAAAATTTTGGATGAGAATAGAAGCAAAAATTATGGCCTGATGGGTAAATGGCCTTTAGCACTTCAAGTTCAAATCCTGGCTGTGGCATGGATGCTTGTCTGATGTTGGGAATCCACTTTATAATATAGGTCTGGCCTAATTTGCCCTTGTGTACAAACAATGGCCTTAGAGCGACAAACCAGTAGCAAAAAAATATTCTTTCACTCTTTAAGGAAGTACAAAACATATATACCATCTTTTGACAAAAATTCAATTTAACTCACATACTTGGCTTGATTTTTTAAAAAGTCGCCAAATTTGTTGCATTTAAACATTGAACGAATTTTCATCGATTGAATTCCATTCCAAACTTTTTTTCTTTTTTTATACTCTTATTGTTTTGTATAAATATACCATTTGTTACATTAACCTTTTCAGTGACATAGTAATGAAATTGTTATATTGATTTTTTTTTCTTCTAATGCAACTGGCAAATGCTTAGACAGCTGTCTGGATGCCTTAAGGCAAGTTCTGCACAGACGTTATTCACCTTACATTACCCAGGGGGAGCGTGTAACTTGAAGATAAGCCACGGAGTAACAATGCCCCCGCAACGCTCTACGATCATATAAGACCGGGACCTACGGTTTAAAGTGGATTCGAACCACTACAAACATCCATGCACCGCCGGGACTCGAACCCGAAACCTGTGGTACCGAGCGCCAGAGCGCTAGCCACTCGGCCATTCAGGCCCTACTGTTATATTGATAAATTTATTAATCTGAACAATGAAATTATGGAATTAATCTTAATAATGAAATTTAATTGAATTTTGAACAGGTGTGTATATGATGAGCCTAGACACTCGGTTGGGATGCTTGGAACCTGATGTACAAGAGAACTCCACGGCTTCCGATATGATTCTGTCTGTTAAGCTACTGTTCGAGTCTTTCCATGAACTCTTCTACGGATTACCTTTGTGGAAATTGTATGAAACTGCATCCTACAAGAAGCTTGATAGAGCAGAAAGCCTGATGTACGAGTAAGTGCTTTTATTTTGTTGAAACGCAAGTAGTCCAGACAACTGCAACTTGAGCGATAAATTACTTGTTATACTTGTTAACTGTTTTACAGCAAGTTATCCGACGGCTGTTGTAAAACTGTTTTACAGCAAGTTATCCGACGGCTGTTGTAAAACTGTTTTACAGCAAGTTATCCGACGGCTGTTGTAAAACTGTTTTACAGCAAGTTATCCGACGGCTGTTGTAAAACTGTTTTACAGCAAGTTATCCGTCGGCTGTTGTAAAACTGTTTTACAGCAAGTTATCCGACGGCTGTTGTAAAACTGTTTTACATCAAGTTATCCGACGGCTGTTGTAAAACTGTTTTACAGCAAATTAACAAAAAACTGTTTTACAGCAAGTTATCCGACAGCTGTTGTAAAACTGCTTACAAAAAAATTTTCATTAGTTATTTTTCAATTATTTAAAAATCCTTTTTTTTTTTTTTTTTTTTTTTTTTTTATTATTATTTTTTATTTTTTATTTTTTTTTTTTTTTTTTTTTTTGTCACGGGATTTTCTCGCCACCAGATAGCACTAGCCTTGTACAACTGGCATCATCTTGTGATACTATTAGTTACTGTAACTGGCTACTTGTGAAAAGGATATCCTTATATCAAAGCCTATCCCTGCTAACGGGATTGTTTATACAGGGGTTTTGGAAACAGTCCTCTTTGCCCCAAAACGTACGAGTTCGTGTGAATCCTTACGAGACAAGCTCCTTGGTTCTGAAACAAAGACATGCTACAAAACACAAGTGGTATGCAGGGCCGGGTTTTCCTATAGCTAACTAGGCTTCAGCCTAGGGCCTCAAGATCAAGAGGGGCCTACATTCAAATTGTTTGCAAAATTAGAATGACACTATTCTAAAAACAGTAAACACTGAATCACTAAATCGTAAATAAGGAGAAATTCTACACATGACTAATAAACAAACATAAAAATGTATTGGTTAAGATCAACGCGTATTATTATGAAATAAATTTATCTGAATTCAATTTGCTTTAATCTTCAATGTATTGAATATATTTAATTTAATTAGAATAGAAAATAGGATAATTTTTATTGCATATTTTATTTTCGTAGTCAGATTTTTATTACTTGAATTTTGTTTCTTTGTAAATGTTGTGTGTTATGTTTGATTAGTTATTGTTACAAGTACTATATATAGTGCTCAGAATAAATGTCCAAATAAGTTTTCTCGACTTTTTTTTTTGTGCCACATTTTTTTTATAAAGATTAGTACCCATCACAACATGTTTCATTTAATATATTGATATATATGACAGTAGTGATGTATTTTATTATCTCTCATGCAATTTACAAACTTAAAAATGGGAGGTGAAAGGGCCTCATAAGTGGAACAGCCTACGGCCTCTTTTCATCTAAATCCGGCCCTGAGTTCCCTACATATCAATGGGAAATAAATAATTAAGCGTTTAGCCAAGTATACACCCATCACATGAGCATTTTGATTTCAAACTAGCAACAACCCTCATGTGCACTGTATTTTATTGCTACTTTAACACAGAAGAGTCTTCTACTAATTAAATATTAAAGACAATATAATATAGCAATTTGAAAATAAACTTCTTTTAATCTTTGATAATCTGGAACAAGTGCATTGAAAAAGAAGTAAACACTTAAATAGATATTTAATTTAAAATTTATTAATTATGTGATTGAGTCTGTGTCTACGGCAGGGATGGGCAAACTACAGCTCGCGGACCAACTCCGGCCCGCCGGAAGGTTCAATCCAGCCGGGGGATAGAATTTTAATTTGCCGGTTAAAAATAACCGGTTGCCAAATTAAAAGAAATATTTATACATTATATATCCATCTCCTTTTCTACTTTGATTAAATATTATTATTTTTCCTTTTTTTTTTCAAAGAACTGATGATCTTTTTACTTTCTCTATTTTTGCTCTACAAAACATAAATCGACGGAAATAGCACAGACAGCTTTCAATTGGTAAAGTGTTAAAAGCGGAAGTTCTTTGTTAGTTATAGCTGTTGACAAATATTTATCGAAAGTAAGTTTCCAAAATTTAATATATTACGCACAGAAAATGATTGCTATGTTTGCTTCATCTTATATACGTGAACAAGTGTTTTCAACCATGAACCTTAGAAATAATTATTTCAGAAGTAGACTGACAGATGAGCATTTAGCCTCGTTCCTTAGAATCAGTGCATCTCATTTCGAACCTCAATATAAGGAACTTTTTAAAAGGAAATCACAATTTCGTTCATCTCATTAACATATTTAAATTGTAATATTTGTATATAGTTTTTAAAATTTTAGAAAAATTTATCTTGGCCCGCCGAACTTTTTTTTTTTCGATGTTTGGCTCGCGACCGAAAATGTTTGCCCATCCCTGGTGTAGGGTGACTGGCCTAGATCACTGATTTAATCTAGATCTAGACTGTTTACTTTTACCCTCACACAAGTGTCTTTTGCAGAGGTGCATAGACTATGGACAGTTACGCCACCTGCTAATAGCCGTGAGTTTGGTTGTTGTTTTTTGTGACCTGCCAACCATAATCCGAGTTATACGATAATCTTTGATATTTTTACAAAACAAATTAATAAAAGATGATTTTGCTCGAATTTAATACAAAGATAATATATATATATATATATATATATTATGTTTTATTGCAAACTTGAAATTTAGAACTTTCCTCAATTATGCGCAGGCTTAAAATCGAAGAATATCAATTCAGTTGACTATCCAGACTTCACCTATCTGCATAAGTTTCTTGCAAGAAAGTATTACATATAATTTATGGAATTGTCAAAAACATGTCCTGTTCAAATATTTTGTTCCTAAAATAATTCTGATCATTGCCAGATAAGGAACATATACCACAAAGGAAAGTAAGGAAATATACCACAGGTTTCGGGTTCGAGTCTCGGCAGTGCCATGAATGTTTGTAGTGGTTCGAATCCACTTTAAGCCGTAGGTCCCGGTTTCATATGACTGTAAGAACGTCAAGGAGAAAAAGTCAGACTTCTACCTACGGGTGCTCCATCGCAACAGAAGCTGCCCCTTTCCCTCCATCAATGAGTAGATAACTCATGGGATGTTCCTCCGCACTACAGGACATTGAGGATTAGTCACAAACAAACACATTTCACACTCAACATAGATGTATTCTTAAAGTGGGGTTACCTATTTCAAAAGCGATTTATTATTCTGGATTTCTGTCAATTTTTTTGTTATTATTTTTTGTTTATTAAAAACTTGTTTAATTGTTCTTCAGGGCTTCCAGTAAGCAAATTGAGGACACGATCGAGATGATGAAAAACGATCTGGATCAGGAGGAAGGTGTCCTGAGGACACTGATCAAGAAGGATGAACTCAGCCACAAGGAGCTCGTCGTCTCAGTGATTGATTTGCTTTCCGGGGGAATCTTCACAGTAAGACACCGTTGACAGTTTGTAACGCTTATGGCAGGGTTGATCAACCCGCGGCCCGCTTTGAACATTTTTCTGGCCCGTGAGATTTATCACACTTTTTGCAAAATATATTTTTTAACGGCCAAAGTAGTGAAAACCAATGTATTAAAATACATTATGTAAGCATCCGTATATTCAAAAATTAACTGTCGAAATTATGAGAAAAAATTAACCTTGATTTTAAAATAATATTGACAGTTATGAGTTCGCAGAATAATTAAATTATATTATGCGAACTCATGAGGCGCACTCATCTATTTGCAAGGGGATTTGATGGCCGTGTGGCTAGCGCTCTGGCGCTCGGTACCACAGGTTTCGGGTTCCAGAAATGGATGGCGGTACCGGAAATGGATGCGGAAATTTCCCGGCGGTACCCGAAATGGATGTTTGTAGTGGTTCGGAATCCACTTTAAGCTGTAGGTCCCGGACTGTTTAGCCTAAAGTGTGCACAAGATGATCGTAGAGCGACAAACCAAACCGTCGATTTGCAAAGACTAAGTGAAAGAGTGGAGAAACAAATATTGCACTAGTAAAATAAATATTTTTTAATGATTTCATTTCGTTTATATTTATATTTCATGTTTAGTGTTATGTATTTCTTTTACAATGTGTATTTAGTATCACTATTATTATATTACCTACGTTTACATGCAAGAATAATAGTAAAAACAAAAATAATTCATTATGTTTCCATTTTTCACTCCAAAAAAATGTCTATAGTGAGTCTAAATCTAATATTGGAATATATAATTTTATATGCGGCTCGTGGAGTTAGGATGCATTTCCAAAGTGGTCCCACAAGATCATTTGGGTTGGCACCCCTTGGCTTATGGAATTAATTCAAACCAATTCACCACACAAATTTTGATGCAGCTTTACGGCGTATCCGCGAAAGCTCTGAACACTATACATCGAACTCTTTTGCTGCAGTTTAGACGGAAATTTAAACGCATGCGGTATCCTTTGCCAGTTTTTGGGAGTGCAGAATTTTTATTGGACCTGCCGGTGTCAGTTTCGAATCATGCATCAAAGGATTCGATCTTTTGATAAATGACTGGAGGTTAACTTGTAAAGCCATGTCTACATTTGAATGCATGAGATACGAGCATCGCTCACGAACAATCTTTCCGATCATTGCAGTGTGACTTATAGACAGTCTTCAGTCGAAAACTCTTGAGTTTTTGGTACTTGCCTGAAAACCGACACTACACTACATTTTGTTTCCTGAAGAGATGGAAAATGTTTTCGCATATACCTGACTGTTGGCTCGTTGGCCACGTGCGGTACTGGAGAGCATTAGGGTTGAGGTTCAATCCGATGTCGGCATTGTTCTAGACACTGTTTCAAAAACGAGGAGATTCGAAAGCGTTTGTGATGTTCAGCATCTTGCCTCTCAGTTGGACTACTTGGTTTGAGTTATCCGGATTTTCTCCCATATGATACGTGGCCTAACGGCCAATTGGCTAGCTCTCTGGCCTTTGGTATCACAGGCTTCAGGCTCGAATCCGGGCGCTGGTATGGAATGTTTTCTAGTGATTCGGAGTCCACGTTAAACTGTAGGTCCCTATCTAATTGGCCAAAGAATGCACAAAATGACAAATCAAACCAATCTGATACACAAATACAGATAGTTCCTCCCAGAAGGCACTGCCATTCTTCAGCGACTCGGAGCCGTGTCAGATTTTTACCTACGGACACTCCATCTCAAAAGAAGCTGCCCTCTCCCCCATTCCCTTCTTTCATGGAAGGACTACCCAAAAGCGTGTCCATCCGTCGATGCAGGACACCAAGGATTTGTCCCAACATGTTTTTCACATGGTTTGCGTTCCCCTTTCATTCTGAAACCAAAGTTTGGTGAGCGTTCAGGCTCGTTTCCACCGAGGCGATAGGCGTTTAAACGTGAAGCGTTGACCAATCACTAGCCTCAGCATGTTCGCCTGAAACCGATTTGAAATCTGCCGCTTTGAGTTGACGCACTTTCAACTCGAAGCGGAACTTCACTAGGCGTAATGCTATTTTTGACGTTTCGCAGTGAAGGGGTCGAAAAATTTTCTTGCCTGCTGCGTGAATTTTCCACGCTTCACGCCTCGGTGAGAAAGAGCCTTTCGAGCGACACTCGAGAATCTCTCATTCAAATAAGGACTGGAATTTAAGGAAGGATAACTACGCTTGTTTTCGAAATCAAACTGGACGTGCGGGGACAAACAAATGTTTGAACTATTGTTTCGAATCTGGATGCGGCTTTTAAGAGTGATATCTTAAAATTCTGCCTTAAATTCTTTTCTAATCCAGTGAAGAAACTTTCAGACCGACATATTTGTCATATCCGGAATAGACAATAGAACTTTCATCTGGATTCGCTTAATGGGTTTGGAACTAAACTTCTTCAGTTCCAAATTCCAGCATGCTAACCAAGCTTGTGTTTTTACATATGTTATTACCAGATATTTTATTTTATTCATTGTGATTATTTTTTAATTCAATGATAACAGATTTCGGATTTTAATTTGTTATATTGTAAACAATTTTTAATACAAAAATTATTTTTCGATGCGTAAGACATGAATATTTGAAACTGGTGAAAGTTAATTATTTTAAACACAAGTTTTCAAATGACTGGTAATAAATTTTAAAATTGCTTCCTATTTTCTACATTTCATTAGCACTAAAACTCTTAAATTTTACCGTATCATTAGCACTGAAACACATATAATGGTGTCCTTATTCTGATTTTCAGGTTGCTAATTCGTTCAGCTTCTTAGTTTATCACATGGCCAGGAACCCAGATGTGCAAGAGAAACTGTACAAGGAATTGGCTGGTGTCATGGGTGACTCGGAAATCACAATTGAAAGAATGTCTAAAATGCCGTACTTAAAAGCATGCGTGAAAGAAGCTTTCAGGTGATTTCAAGACTCCTTAACGAATTTATAATTTTTTAAAAAATTAGGTTAACTTGATACTGCTGATCTTGTAAATTGAATAGTTTAACTATTTATTATAATGAGAGTTTATTATACTTTTAAAGTTTGGCGAATGATAAAATAAAATAAAAAAATTCCACGTAATTCGGTTAAAAGTTGCACTTTAACTGATTACACCATTTTCAAAGAAAACAAAATGTGAATATTGTACATTTATGAAATATTAAATGTGCGATTTTGATTAAATCAACCCAATTTTTTGAGATTTTTATTAAATGTGACAAAAAACAAAAAAAATAAAGGCTTTATTTCAATATTCCTTCAAGTAATGCCATTTTAATTACTTTAATTACAACTTTACATTAATAGGTGTCATTGTTAATTGTTATTCTTATGAGAGTTTGTGGAAATAGCCATGATAGGTATTGGAGGAATATAAGATAATGCATCCATCCTAACGTTGTATTTTTTGGATGTAATGAGTCCGGCATGATATAAAGGTTCTAGTATTATATTTTCAAATTGTCGTGGTCTGCCTGGTCTGGGGATAAATTTTGTATGTTAAACTCCGCATTTTAATCAAATGAGGTCTTATAAAGCCTTAAAGTCTTAAAGCGAGTCTTTAACTTATGAAGTCTTAAACTGAGCCCACTACCAATAGCGTTTTCAACTCTCAAAATGGAGTCCTCCTCTGACGATGATTCAAAGCAAACAACAAAACTCCAGTGCAGGAACGAAAATTTTTATATCGTTAACAGTGTTGCCACAGATCTAAAAATAAAGTAGAGAAAATATGTAGTATAATATTTTAACTTTATGTCTTTACGAAAAGTGGATGTACACCGCTTTCAAAATAAATATATTTGTAATTCCATTTACTAAGTAAAATTATATTGACAAAATGATGAGCATTTTGAAGGGTTTTTTGGGAACTGCTTATAGATAAAAATCTCATAGTAGACTGCATTCATTTTATCATTAACTTTTTGGTCAAAAATGGATTTACACCACTTTCAAAGAAAATGACTCATTTATACTGGTGATCAACTTAAGCATCTATTTAAATTCAAAGTATTGTTTCTTAAAGAAATGAATTTATTATGTGATTAATTCATCTATTTGCCAATTGCAGGTTAAGTCCAACAATACCTAGCATCAACAGAAACCTTGATAAGGATACTATTTTATCAGGTTACCGCGTTCCAGCAGGGGTAAGTTGCATACTTTTTGTATGTTTTTAAAAATTTTATCACCTTACCATGAATTATCAAATATAAACAACTTGCATGCCAAACAAGATGCAGAGAGGGTCCCGTAATTTCCTCATAAGCTTAGATCAACACTAAATTCTGCTAAGTTGTTTATCTTGATTTTTTTTTTTTTTTTTAACTGTGTCGCCATAAAGGGGGCCTTTTCCGAAAATATTTAGTGTGCAATGCAAGTCGATACTTTTCAGATTGATATCACTTTCTCGTTTTGTAAAGTATTGTCAATATATATTTTCTGGCTTTTAAATCATTTAAAGTAACTTAAATGGGTGTTGGAAGTATTTACGCATTTATGTATGTTTAAAAAAATCAATATTGAAAATAAAACTTTGGCAGTAAACTAACAAGATTAACTAAAAAGCACTCTACACATGTTTCCTCCGAAAACTGATCTCTTTGTAATTGAATTTTTATGAGCAGTATACTTTAATGGGTCATTTCATTGTGTAGACGGAAGTGTTCTGCAACTTTCCCGTTCCCTGCATGCAAGAGGACAAGTTTCCGGAACCAGAGCGGTTTTATCCCGACCGATGGCTCGTGAAGGACCGCGGCACTCCCTCCTGGAATCCGTTCTCTCTGCTGCCATTTGGATTCGGACAGCGCATGTGCATCGGAAAAAGATTTGCAGAAATGGAACTGCACGTCGCTCTTGCCAAAGTAAGCGAAACAAAAACATTTTTACAAGCAAATTGTGCTTTCTTCCTAGATAAATCTATCAACAAATTAGGGATTTTTAAATTTGGGACGGCGTTTCAATAAGGGATCCGGCGGTAACATTTAATTGAAATTTCCGACTATTTGCGGTTGTTGCACGGGTTTTTTTTTTCTCTCTAAATGATACTGGTTAAATTTATGGATGCCATATTATCTTAAAAACTAGATAAAAGAAGCAGATTAATTAATTTATTCTTTGTATTGTTATCAATAATTAGCCGTTAATTGTTTACTGCTATATTTCTGTCAGCTTAAAATAATAATTTGATATTTTTTAAAAGTTAAGTCAAAGTAGATACATCTCTCACATTGAAATTTAAATTAGATAACTAAGATTTTCCATGTTATACATAGTTGTTTGTCAATTACCGGACACTTTCATCCAAGCTCATTCGGCACTAGAACGGCAAATATATGTGACGGATTCAGAGTTATCCAGGGTGCACTAAAAGTAGCATGTTACACTGCACCCCTTTTGTTATTCGTCACGAAACCCAATGGTTCATCTTTAGATGCGTACACACATCACGACCCTGGTGATCAGTGATCTTGACCTTAATTCTTTTTATCTTCCTTCTTTTAGATCACAGACCTCATTATTGTATCGCATCATTACGTCTCATTACCGTCATGTGTTTGAAATACTTTCTGCCTTTGATTTCAGCTCCAGGTCTCACTCTTTTCTTTGTCATTTATTGATGTTGTTTACGCTGTTTCTTGAAAATATTTTTTATTTTTTGAATGTTTTGTTTCACTAACAAAGTCGGTTCTCTTACTCACGTGTATGCCGTGCGTGTCAACACATCTCTTTGGACTTCTGGTAGACGGGTGGCACACTTCAGTTTCATGGAGTGTCAATCGGTTGGCCAATTATCATTCTTTGTCTGGAACTACGCCATTTCTTGGGCATCTCACTAAAGACGAGAACGTTCCACGGAGTGGTCTGACAGTATAGGTCCTGTTCAGTACTAAGGCGAGTATTTGCTTTTCCTTGTTGGAATCATTGGTGGGTGGTGCTATCTGGGATCCGAACACTTTCTCATCTCCAAAACTACTTTAGCCACAAGCCTAAATTCGCTGACATCAAATATGCCTTCTACTATTCCAAATTTTAAGAAACTTACAGATAACACATCTTTAACAGGCATCTAAATTTGCCACATTTCTAACAATAACTGCCCCAAACAAATAATTTAATACTACTTTTCCATTTAAAATACAGAAAGGTTTGTAAGAAAGGATTGGTGATGACCTCAATGGTGTCTAAAAGTTATAATCTGGTGATCTAACTATCACATGTGTGACAAATGGCATGAGAATTGTACTAGTCGCAACAAAGTCATACAGACATGAACTGGTTCAATCAATACAGATGTACTATCTCATCGAAATTTAAATTTGATAAGTAAGATTTGCCATTTGCTGAATGTTTTGTTAACAGTATCCATATGTTAACTGAGTTATTTTGAAAGGGCCACGGTTGTCAACAAAAAATATTAAAGAAACTACCATGCAAGAGTTTTTTTTTTTTTTTTTTTTTTTTTTAATTTGCTGCAAAAGCGAGTTAAGTTGATTGACAGAAAAAGATTAATTATAACTATATTATTAATTACAATTAAATTAATTAATAAAATTAATAGATTAATTATAATTATATTAATTAATAAATTTATCAAGAAATCCGTACCTTCAAGACGTTATAAATCGTTTTATTTCTGCTCTCTAGATGACCGGATACAAATTAAAAACTCATCTAGCGACGTATTTCGATAACATGGAGTAGGCAGAATAACTTTCCATTTAGAGTCGGGGAGGTATAAGACTAAAAAACAAACACCCCAATGTATATAATCAAAATTCATTAATCTATTCTAAATTCATTAGTAATTTGCCACTGCTGATACCTATGTGCAAATGATCAAACAGGGTAGTGAATGGGCTACTATAAGAAATTAGTAACTTCTTTGCAGTCTACTGCTACTCGATAATCTTTTGAAGAAACTGTATTCATTGAATTTCGAAAATTTTAAAAATAAAACACGTCTGCCCTTAAATTCTTTCGAACAACCGAAATGTTGATTCTTGTAAAACATCATCGCCTTATGTTTGTCACAACATTTCATATGCATTACTCAAACTCCACTATTTGTGAACATAAAAGAACTCTGCATTATTCTAGCTTTTGCTTTTAGTCAAATACTTTGCCAGGTTTATCCTTTTCTCTCTCTCTCTCTCTCTCACTCTAAGGCAGGGGTGGCCAACCCGCGACCCGCCTCGAATATTTTTCCGGCCCGGGAGATTTATCACAGTTTTGCAAAATATATTTATTTAATAATGGCCAAAGTCGTGAAAACTAATGTATTAAAATAATACATTATGTGTGCATCCATCTATTCAAAAAAATTAACTGCCGAAATTATGTGAAAAAATTAATTTTGATTTCAAAATATTTTTGCAAATATAGGACAGATTGCCTGCTTTATTTGAGTTACAGTTTATGAGTCCGCAGAATAATTCAATTATATTCTGCGAACTCATGATGCGCGAGCATCTTGAAATATCTAACATAACAGGTTCCATGTTTCACTTTAAGTGACCTCAGTGGAGCAGTGACCATCACTAGATAAGCACAATTGATTGTTGATAGTAGAGCAACCAGACTCTTAATTGAAGTTGTTAGCGCTTTTTGGTTCAACTTACACTTGCGAGTCGCTTTTTATTTTTTTTTTTTTTTTTTTTTTTTTCTAAAATGAAGTTGACCCAACACAAAATACGCTGAAACATAACGGACGCAATACCCATTACGATATGCAAATACCCAAATTGGGATCGATTTGCAAAAAGCCAAGTGAAAAAATGGAGAAACAATTATCGCACTAGTAAAATATTTTTTAATTATTTCATTTTTTTTTTTCGTTTATATTTATATATTTTTATATTTCACTTTTAGTGTTATGTATTTCTTTACAATGTGCGTTCAGTATCATTATTGTTATGTTATCTATGTTTTCATGTAAGAATAATAGCAAACACAATAATAACTCCAATTTTCACTCCAAAGGATTGTCTAGTGGGTCTAAATCTAATATGGGGATATATAATTTTATATGCGACCCGCGAAGTTAGGATGCATTTTCAAAGTGGCCCTGCAAGATCATTTGGGTTGGCCACCCGTACTCTAAGCAGACGACATCCATGCGAATTACAAATGATTACAAATATTTCACGTCTGCATATTTGTTAAAATTAATGCGTTCTCGTAAATAAAAATTTAGCATCTGAGTTTTTAAAAATGATTTTTCTCCAAATCTTTTTTTTTTTTTTTTATGTAACCCCGTACTTTTAAATGTAAAATTATAATGGGTGGACAAGAAAATGATTTCGATTTTCGCAATGCTTTTAAATGATGAAAAACCGAAATTACTTTCTTGCCGACCCAATATTTCTTTCAATAAAATTAGTAATGCAATTTGTTGCTTTGCAGTTGGTGTACAATTTTCAACTTGAATACGTTGGACAAGAATTGGAAGTCAAAGCTGCATTCATTATTGTACCTTCAAATCCGATTTCTGTAGTTTTGAGAGATCGGTAGATGAATAGTTCTTAAAAAAAAAAAAAGATAACATCAATGCAATTATATATTTAAACAAGTTTTAACCTCAGCCATTTTTTTGCTGTAATATTCCAAAAATTGGTTCCTTGGTCCAAAAAAATTTTTTTTTTTTAATTACAGTCATAAACTGTTTCTATATGAGTATACCGTGTATATCTTATTTTTTATCTGATGTTTCCATTTGTATAAAAAAAAATATTGAACATTTTTTTTGTGAAATTTTAGAAACCATGAAATATTTTAAGTAAAATGAGTATATGTTTGTGCTATCTGTAAATAAATTATTTTATTCCAAATTAGCTCGTCAATACAAGAATATTTGATTAAAAATGTTTTATATCAATAATATTTTACCTCAAAGCATTAATTTGCCATCCTTTTTAATCATTATCGAAAAATTAAAATCTGTAATAATTTATTCTGAAATATAAATTTTAAAATAAGTTCTAAACTTTATAAATGCGTTCCAAATGTTACTCCAAGAATTGATGCTTTGTATGTGCATATTGTGAATATCTTTCAATTTTTATTTTAAGTATTTAACTTTATAAAAAGTATGTATTGTAAATGATGTCCCTCTAAATATATGTACTTTTTGTCTAAATAGTTCTCAAAAAAAAAAAAAAAAAGAGAACATCAATGCAATTGTATATTCAAACACGTTTTAACCCCAACCATTTTTTGCTATAATATTCAAAAATTGTTTTATTCTTTTTTTTTCCTTGGTCGAAAAAAATTAATATTATATATTTTTAAAAATTAGAATCATAAACTGTATTTGTATACTGTGTATACCTTGTTTTTTACCTGATGTTTCAATCTGTATATAAAAAAAATATTGAACTTTTTTTTTTTTTTTTTTTGTGAAATTTAAGAAACCATGAGATATTTTATTAAGTAAAATGAGTAGATATTTGAACAATATATAAGTAAACTCTTTCAAATTAACTCACCAGCATAAATAAATACAAGAATATTTGATTAAAAATGTTTTATACTATTAATATTTAACCTCAAAGGATTAATTTGTCATTCTTTTTCATCATTATCGGAAAAAATTTAAATCTGTAACAATTTATTTTGAATATATAAGTTTTAACATTAAAGCTCTAAACTTTAACTAATAAAAACTCTCTAAATAACTAAACTTTATTAATACACACCTAATCTTGCTTCAAGAATTAATGTATTATATGTACATATTGTGAATATCTTTTTCATTTTTATTTTAAGTATTTAGCTTTATAATATGCATGTATTGTAAATTTTGCCCTCCAAGTATATTTATCTAAAATATTTGTAATTTGTTTTTCATCTATATAAAGCAAATTGTTTTTCTTTTTGCTGTTGTTGTATTTTAAATATTAAATATAAATATACCCAAGACTCGGATTAATGTGTTCCTATCTGTAAAAAGCAAACTTTTTATCTTTTTTTGTTGTATTATATTGTAAAATAACGAAATATCTTTCTAAATTAGTATAAATTTCACAAACTTTTAATCAAATAAATTCTGTTGTATAAATACGATTATAGGAAATATTCTATGCATGTTTTATATGCACTTATTATAAATTTATAGAAGAAACATTTATGAAATATTTGGTAAGAAGTTTGCAATCAAATTTTTCAATTTGACAAATACACCAAGGACATACATTTGGAGTACACCAAGTCTATTTTCAATCCGATCATACACCAAGGACATTTGGAATACGCCAAGTTTATTTATCCTTGGTGTTTAATCGGATTGAAAAATAGACTTGGTGTGCTCCAAATGTATGTCCTTGGTGTATAGAAAAATACACATGATGTATTAAATTTAAATTTAATGAAACTTCTTCAAAATTGACTTTTGAAAGTCGCCTGTTCAACTAATAAGAATTAATCATTTCTCGCAACGAATATTTTAATCTTCCTTTGGGGAAAATAATCAATTATTTGATTGAACAGGATCATGTTAATTAGCCCTTGACATTAATTTAATTAAGACTTTAGTATTAAAAAACAGCTTTAGTATTAAAAAATGTATAAATGTTAATGAATTTAGCCTGCTGGTATAAAGTCCTTGGTGGAATCTAGTTGCTAGAGTATATAAGTGATTTCTCTATTTATCGTTATTTTCCCCAGGAAGGCGAAGTCTGGCAAATGCCGACAGATGCAACTTATCTAAAATTTCTGTTATATACAATATGTATTTGCATAATGGTTTTTATCATGAAAAACCTTGCATTTATATAATTTTTCACTGTTGTATATAACCTTAATATTTTATATGTTTATAATGTGTTTAATAAATTTTGAATAACAACAAAAGAATACTCGTAAAGTGTTTTACTCCAAGTTTAAAATACACATAAATACATCATTATCATACGTATAAATATATTGCACAATTAATGCCTAACTACAAATTTTTTTTAAAGATTCCTGATGTTATGTATAAAATGTGAATATATCCAAATGTATCTAAAATCTGTTATAACAATATCGGGTAATTTGTCTCTGTAAGTAAAAAAGTTATTTATTTGTGATAAATGGTAAAATATATATTTTGTTGATATCGTATTTGGCAGTTTTGTTGAACTCCTTGTATGAAACAGCAAATATGGTAAATAACTGAACCATGCTGTTCAAAATTTCGTTATCGTACTAGATCCAATGTATAACTTTATTTTGCAAAAATGTTGGCCGAATCTCATCCGGATGCTGCTTAAACAATGTTAAACACGTGAAACATAGCCGCATGAAATATTTGCATTGTGTTTTAAATATTTTCTATATACTTAGCAATACTAATAATTGGTTTTAGTTATATATTTACTCCTAATCTTTTATTACTTATTTTAACTTGTTTATATATGTATATATACATGTATTTCTTTATGTATTTAATGTTTGTAATAAATCACTTTTGTAAGGACATCGTCTCTTATTTTAAAAAATTTTTTCATAATTTTTCATTTTTTTTTTCATTTTTTATCAGAATAGTAATTACAAATAATTCATCTTTGTCAATAACGCAATAATCCCATGGTGGGCCGAGAGCCGTCTGTCTACTGGCAGATTCCGAAACATGAGTTTTCTTTTACGCTGCTGGATAGATCAGCCCTATGCCGAAAGCTATAGTCATATTAGACCGGGACTTACTGTTTAAAGTGGATAACCATTATTAATATCCATGAGACCGCCGGAACTCGAACCTGAAACCTACGGCCACTCGGTCATCAAACCTCATATCAAATAATTACAGACGCGAAAATAGTTATTTCTCATATGATGGTAAGCACGCGTTGCATCAAATAAAATTGATAAGCAATCTTTGTTTAATCAGATATGGCAATGCCGCTTTTTATCTTTTTTTTATTTTTCATCATTCTAGTACTGCAGTTTACAATTAACGCATTGCAGATACATAACGAGAACTAGACTTCAACAACAATATATAATTACTTATTGTAAAAAAAAAAAATGAATCATGATATAGCTAGCTAGAGTTTTTTGTTTGCAATATAAACGATATTTTCGTTTGATATATTTTCGTAATTTTGTATCTATTATAAAGAAAATCTAAAGTCGTAGAACGCCAGCCAATCAGATTGTCTTTCCCACACAGTCTTAGCATTGGACATGAGCAGTCTGAGGACCAATTGGCTAGCGCACTGGCCGTTGGTACCATAGTCTTCAGGTTCGAATACTGGCGGGGACATGGGTGTTTGTAATGATTCGGAATCCACGTTAAACTGTAGATCCAGGTCTAATTAGCTTAAAGTGAGCACAAAATGACCATAGAGCGACAAACAAAACCATTGGACATTGTACTGGATATTAAAATTCAAGGTCATAGACAATCTCATTAAGGGACCTGATGGCCTAGTACTGGTGTCCCGGTGATACCATACATGCTTGTAGTGGCTCGGAATCCACTTTAAACCGTAGGCCCCGGTCTAAATATGAATTGAATCCTTGGTCGTAGGGCTAACAACTTTATCCCGTAACATAATGAGTAATAATAGTAATATAAAAAAAACTTTTAAAAGTCAATTCCTACTTTTTTTTTCATTCTATTGCAGAAAATCCTTTATAAATAATTTTCATTCATTTTTTTTTTTTAAGTTTATCTGGCGCCATCTATTGGTAGATACATCCAACTTAAATCTAAAATTAAAATTAAGTAGTTAAATATAATTACTGAATTAATATTTGAAAAACTGCATTAACATCCAGTGTCATCCACTACGAGTTGAAAAAAAAAATGTATTTGAACTTGAGTGGATGAATAAAAAGTACTTTTATTAATGATTGAAAATTTTAACAGGATACATATAGGGAGAGTGTGAGCTAATAGAAGGAATTGAAAAAGAAACCATCTCCTGATTTGGAATCTGCAGTAGGTGGACGGCTTCGGCCCCCATCGGCTCTAGTGCCAGGAAAATAATTAGGAATCTCGTTATGAGAAGAGCTAAACTTTGTTAACTCAACCTCTCGCTGTTGAACGTTTCAAGCTACAGGGGTTTATTTCGAAGTTAACTTAACTGCGACTGTCCTTTTTGCCAACCTACGAGAGACGCCTTCGTAGGTTGGCAAAGGACAGTCAGAGCTCAATTCTATCATCAATGGCTCATAGTGCTTTTGGTTCAGTGAAATCTTTTCATTTGTCAATCTGCTATAGAATCTCATTACATACATACGAAGACATTTCCCCAAATTGAAATTTCGGAAATGAACCTAATACAAACATTTTCAAATAAAGTAAGTCCTGTCATTTCCTAGTTATAATAGTTTTAATTTGTTTACTGAACAACCATTGTGTTCTTGTATGAAAACAAAGTTTGACATTGACGTCTACCTTATTCCACTCAATGATGTAATAATTATGACTCAATAATGCGCAAATGATGAAGGAAACATGGATTAAAAATGGATGGTTTTAATAATGCTACTCCACTTTGTATTTAAAATTACCTTGTAAGTGAAAAAAAAAATTCCAGTCTGATTTATAATTCTTGATTTTTAAAATAATTAAGCCCTTGAGAGATCAGTTTTAATATTTTTTTTTTAACACAATAGCGTTTCAGACTTTTTTTTTTTTTTTACTAAAGCCGAAAATATGATTTATTGAAATCAATAGTAATATTTTTTATTCTCTTTTTTATTTATATTTTTCTAATTTAAATTTAGTCGTTTTCACATTAAAATAAGAACTATAATCTTCCGATTCATCACCAGAGGCTGCAAGATCAACCCTACGATACATCGTCGCTGCTATTAGCATTAAAACTGCCTTCACTTTAACTTGATTTGGAAGAATAAAAACTGCACACTAGCTGGTCCTAAGACATAAATAATGCACAACTATTTGCCCATTTTTAGTCATTAAATCAAAACATTAAATCGCAATGGAATGAATCATTGTAAAACGCGAAATCGTAGTGGAATGAATCATCGTAAACAACATGAAATCATTGTGGAATGAATCGCTGTGAACAACATGAAATCGTAATGAAATGAATCATCGTAAAACAACATGAAATCGTAGTGAAATGGATCATCGTAAAACAACATGAAATCGTAGTGAAATGGATCATCGTAAAACAACGTGAAATCATTGTGGAATGAATCGTGAACAACATGAAATCGTAATGAAATGAATCATCATAAAACAACATGAAATCGTAGTGGAATGAATCATCGTAAAACAACATGAAATCGTAGTGAAATGAATCATCGTAAAACAACATGAAATCGTAGTGAAATGAATCATCGTAAAACAACATGAAATCGTAGTGAAATGAATCATCGTAAAAAACATGAAATCGTAGTGAAATGAATCATCGTAAAACAAATCGTAGTGGAATGAATCGTTGTGAACAACATTAACCCGTAATGAAATGAATCGTTGTAAAGCAACGTGAAATCCTAATGGAATGCATCATAGTAAAACAACATGAAATCGCGATAGAATGACTGTTGCTAGATGTACGGTATCACATTTGCCTTAAAATAATGCAAAGCAATCCAAAATACTTGTTTTAGTCCAAAACTAAAATTCCTTTTCTACACCACGAGTTGACTTGTGGTGTGACAATGACTAATTTTATTGATCAAAATGATACAAACAGGAGATAATGAATACATTCAATTTTTTTAAGGATTAAATTAAATTTATTAAACGAAAATATTCTCATCAAGAAATCTTTTTTTACAATTTGTATTGCTAAAATGAACACATTTAGCAATAACTCTTGCATTACTAAAATATACATGTATTCTTGGTCCGCACTTAATATCTTTAGCAACAGAAAAGACTTACTATGTGCATTATATTTTAAAACCCTCTTTAAATATGTTTGATTACTTAAAAGCTTCTGTAAAATTAATACGAATTATATTATTATTATACATAAACTTAAAAGAGTAGAAATTTCAAAGATTTTTCATTAACTATTACGTGACGGTATTCTGAATAAATATAAAACTTTATTGATTTTTTTCTAGATAACTTGTTTAAATTCTTACAATTTTTTTTTTTCCTTTTATTAATAATATTTATTGAGAATAACTTATTTTAAACTTTATTTTTGGGTAAAAAAAAAATTTACATTTTGATGATTGTTTTGAATCACTCGGAACTGCATATTTCTCGCTGGTGTTGCACATTCAATTCCCAATTGTACCACGATGCCAGTTTGAGTCTTTTTATTGCTCTTTTTGTGCTTCTCCTAAGAATAAAAGAAAATTATCTGAATGTTGCAAGATTTAAAAAGGACGTAATTTTCATTATTTTATAGTTAATCCCAATGATTCTCAAACTTTTTATCTTTGAATGTATCCTTTAACAAAAAAAAAAAAATTGTGTTGCAACACCTTCGAATTTTTCCTTCATTAAATATCAACAATTTAATATTTTATTTATTTTATACAAATAAAGAAAGTGTTTATTTTTACTTAAAATTAAAATATTATGAATAAGTACTAGGAATCATTAGAGGATCCACAGACTTACCACTGATAGTTAGAAGTTGAATTTTATTGATCAATTTGAAAAAAAAAATCTCAATTCTATTTGTCAATTTCAAAAAAAAATCAATTCTAAATATTTCAATTTTATTGAAACAGTGACTAATTTTATTGATCAATTTTAAAAATTCAATTGTAATTATCAATTTTATTGAAATGCAACGATGACTAATTTTCTTGAACCATTTCAAAAAATCAATTCAAATTAACAGTTCTATTGAAATGCAACAGTAACCAATTTTATTAATCAATTTCAAAAAATCAATTCTAATTAACAATTCTATTGAAATGCAACAGTAATTATCAATTTTTATTGATCAATTTCAAAAAAATCAATTCTAATTAACAATTCTATTGAAATGCAACAGTAACCAATTTTATTGATCAATTTCAAAAAATCAATTCTAATTATCAATTTTATTGAAATGCAACGATGACTAATTTTCTTGATCCATTTCAAAAAATCAATTTTATTGAAATGCAACAGTAACTTATTTTATTGATCAATTTCAAAAAATCGATTCTAATTATCAATTTTAATGAAATGCAACAGTAACGAACGATAAATATCAGGTTGTAATGAAAAAATCCCCCCAGTTTTTTTCCCCAAAGTATATAAGGTTCAACTTCTAACTGTCAGTGATAAATAGATGGATCTACTCTAATAATTGAACTCGAAAGATAATGGCTTCAAGAGCTGTCGAATATCTTAGAAGTGCCCTATATACAAAGAAAGTTTCTTTTAAGGGTTCTTCCGTAGGATAGGACAATCATTATAAATATTTAGGCGGATAATCAGACAAACAACCGCTGAAGTTTACTGTTAACAGACAGCACTGTTGTACTTTATTATAGTAGCTAAGGTGCTTAAAAGCATTTTTGCAGTAAAAAGAAAAATAATAATAAGAAGAAGAAGATTTGGTGTATTATAAATGTAGCCTCTCTGTGATTAAAATATGCATTTTCTTTTGGTTGAACTCGTCTATTCTATAATACTTTGGTGACTGTTAATTTTGGTACTATTATTTTTATAAAATGTATGTATATTTTGTAAGCGCATTTCAGTTTACAAGGATAATTTTTAAATGGAGTCCAAATAATGCACCTTTAAAAAATGCAAAAAAAAAAAAAAAAAGACTTTAAATAAATTTTTTTTATAGACATACGAGTTTAATAAAAAGTCATTGAATTTATTTACAAATTTGACAAAATCAATTAGTAAAAATTAAAGTGCATAAAATTACCTAAATCTATATAAAAATAATGCTATATGTGGCAGCCATCTTGTTTTATATGTAAAATCACCATTGATTATAAAGAATTGATAAATTTTGATTGTATAACTATTGACTGAATATACTTAGCTGCATATTTTTTTTTTTATTTTTTTGATAACTTTTAAAAAAAAAAATGCTCAAATATAACTCGTCAAAACATGATAGAAAATTTTTCAAAAAAAAAAAATTTAATTTAATGCTAAATTTTACTCTTATTTTATAATCTTTAGAAACTTTTTTTTAGCTTTTTATATATTTGTGTTTTAGTAAAATGAAAAGGAAATCAAAGGAATATAAAAAAAAAAAAAAAAAAAAAAAAGTAAGGTTCCACCGAGATTTGAACTCGGATCGCTGGATTCAAAGTCCAGAGTGCTAACCATTACACCATGGAACCTCATCTTCCCATGCCGGGAATCGAACCCGGGCCGCCTGGGTGAAAGCCAGGAATCTAACCACTAGACCACATGGGACTTGTACAGTCGATACAGTGTTTTCACCTGCTCTGTTTATCTGACCTCAAAACACGTTCTGTACGTAATGCCATGACGTCGAGCCAGTTTGGAAGTATATCTATATTAATTTCATCATGATATTCGTTTCACCGCGATAGTTTTTCTTCGGAATAAATATAAGAACTATATTATTCAGATGGATCGTAATTTCATTTTAGATAGATAGATAGTTAAATGTAGAAATTTAATAAAGGAAAAAAAAAAAAAAAAAAATTTTAAAACTGTGCCCCGTGTTAATATGAAAGATTAATACTTTCACGGATTAAAAAAAAAAAAAAAAAAAAGAAAGAAAGAAAAAAAAAAAATAAATAAATAAAAGAGTAAAGTAAAAAATTAAAAATTAACTAAAACGTAAATATTTACTTAATACGTAATTTAGATAAATTAGATTTAGATTAATACAAATTAATTTAAACTAAATTACGAATAATTTATATTTTACGAATATTTACATTAATTAAGAATTAATTTATATGAAATTCGAATTAATTTCGGATTTAGAATTAATACAATTAATTTCGAATTTAAAATGATTACGAATTAATTTAGATTAAATTCGAATTAATACGATTAATTGGAATTAAGAATTAATACGACTAATTGGAATTTAGAATTAATACGAATTAATTTAGATTAAATTCGAATTAATACGATTAATTGGAATTTAAATTAATACGAATTAGTTAATTATCTCCATGTGGGCCCGAGTTAGAATAGCCCTACTATAAGCACACATGTCATAAATGGCGACTAAAACGGGCACCCAGTGCCCAGGGTATAACAGAATGGGGTAAAGTCAGGCATCTCCCTTTGATGCCCCATGTCTTTGTGCCGTAAGGTCAATGGCAAAAAAAGCTAAATTTTTTACCCTTTATCATGACTCGTCGGTTTAAGGAACACACGGGTTCATGGACTTAGTCTAGATTTGCTGTGCAAAGTAGAATAATATAGATTTGCTGTCGACCAAGTGGGATAAGAAACAACAGAATTAATTAGGATTATAGTTGACTACAGATGTTTGTTAACTGTCTGTGTAGGCCTCAAAAAGGCCAAATTTTCATTACCAAGTATGGTAACCATATCAAAGAATGGTTCATCTTTTAGTTATTGACTTATTTAATCAATTCTCATGGTAGCTAGTGTGCAAGATGGCCAAGTTCCATTCCGTTGGAGGTGTTCGATGTAGTCACTGCTTTCAGAAAACTCGTTGACAACTGTGACAATATACGTAAAAGCGTCTAGCATCGATAGGCAAGCTCCTGTTGGAGTTTATTCTCGGTATTTAGTTTGACATGAAAAGATTGGCGACCTCTCGAAAGATGTTCATAGGTTGTTTTTTCGAGTTCAAATTTCAACGCCCGGGAATACTCGAACATTAGGCTGAATATTTCAATTTGGAACGTGATTTTTAAGTTATGTAAGTTGATACTATACCATTTTCTACGTAATTCTTTAAAAATAATTGCTTAAAAATGTTTTGTTTAAAAAAATTTAGCTCTTTAAAAAATCATCTGAAAGTTGTCATAATTACCGGTTCACATTTCAATATAAAATATTGGCAAAATCGAAGTATAGGGTTCACTGGGATTTTGGCGTCAAAAATTCTTTTCGCCAATGTGAGCCAAAAAAGATTTGCGATTATAAGTGAAATGAATTGCAAACAGTACAAGAAATCGGGGTTACCACATTTGACGACTTATCGCTTAGTTGGCGTAACAAAAAAGCCGCCAAGTCCAAATTGTGCGATTTGGCCAAAATATTTTATATCGATGTGTAAAAGTACTTGTCAGCAAATGTCACAAAACTTATATACGCGAGTAAATTCTACAGCCAAAAGCCACAAAAAAATTTATTACGTCATCATTTGCATTAAATTATTTTCCTTATGATTGGCTTAGTTATATAGGTGAATTTATGGCTAATTTTTAGCTAAAATTATGTTTATAATGTAACCATAGCAGTACAATAGAAAACGTATACATAGTAAATTGTCAGTAATGCATGTTACGAGCCTCCAGTATAAAATCATGCGTTTAAATTGAAAAATAAAGGCTATACATACCAACAATTCCTAAGCCATTTAAACAGATTCATTTCGATTTTAAAAGGTTTACCGTGGTTGATTTTAGAGTCTTTAATACTTTTAATATAAAGGACGTTTTTACACAATGAAAAAGAAAGAATCGCTGTCAAAAGCAGTTATATTATGAATATATTTTATTCTGTTCTGTTATCTGAAACAAAAAAAAATTCTCTGTTGATATCACAATTATTAACAAAATTAGTTACATAACAGAATAACAAAATTTTAAACAATGCCAAAATTTTAAACAATGTTTTATTCTTAGAATAAAACATTTCTCTATACTTTAATTAAACAAAGTTGTTATTTATCATTTAAATGGATGAACTCAAGTGATTTGTTTTATAAACTTCTAAATCGCAATTGATCTTTGCCCAGGAATCTCAATATTAACGAAACTGCAATTCAAATCAATGCAAATCCACACTTTATATACATATTGAATGTTATAAAAAACGTATAATTTTGTGAGAATGTATAGAGTAATTTAAGTATCAATTAAAGAAAATAAATATTTAACTAAAAGAGTAAAAGCAAACCAAGATATTTTTAAATAAAAGTATAATATATACAACGCCTCCCAGTGTTCATCTTCAATGGTGTAATACACCTATGGTAGGCCAAGGCCGTCTGCCTACTGGCAGATCGAAACAGAAGATGTTTTCTTTTTACTGGTTAGGGTTATCAGCTGTGATATTAGACCGGGAACTACGGTTTAAAGTGGATTCGAACCACTACAAACATCCATGGCACCGCCCGGACTCGAATCGAAACCTGTGGCATCGAGAGCTAGTCACTCAGCCATCAGGCCCCAAATATGTTCATATATTTTTAAAAAATCGCAGTAGGCTGGAATTGGATATGAATATAAATTCCAACATGTTTAATATCTTCATAAGATTCTTAGTAAAATTGTAAATTTTCTTTTTTTTTAAAATGTAGAAATGTATTTTCTTTTAATAAATATATAAATATATATATAATGTTTGGTATGTCACTCTACGGTCATTTTTTAAGCACTTTGAGCTAAGTAGACCAGACCTACAGTTTAACGTGGATTTTGAGCTACTAACAAACATCCATGCCACTGCCAGGATTCGAGCCTTTGGTACCAAAGACAAAGCACTAGCCAATTGACCATCAGGCCGTATATATAACAGGAGGAAGAGAACGAAATCATAAAAACGATAGGACACTGAAATTCTTTTTGGAAAAATTCATAAATTAAACTATGGCCTGTATCGTTAAATTAGCAAATTTATAATTTTCTGCAATGTAGTAGGTGATAAAACTATTTAAATTGTATTTTGCACAAAGGTTACAGGTTTCTACATTTTTACCATATTTAACTCAGCAGGATTACATGAGCGCTCTTAACCAAACGAATTTTTCTAAGAGCGGAAAAAAAAAAAAAAAAAATCTTAGGCTTACCTTCACCAATCCATGATAAATAAACCGAAACATATTGGAATCATGTCTTATTTGCAAATGACAGCAACTTATTAAGTTAAAACTTAATAGCATTGCCTTAATAGAAGAACAACATGATCAATAATATTTCTGCAAATCAAAAATTCTGCTGTAAAATCAATAATATTCACATAATAGGTTGAATGTACAAAATCTCCTATTAATTTGTCCTACGTTGTTTTTTTTTTTTTTAACTATATCTGTAATATTTAGAAAAATTGAAAGAAATAAAAAGTTTAAGTTTTAAAAAATGAGTAACATATACTATTCATAATTTCTAAGAATTTGATATAACCCTTTGAAATTTTTAAAACTTATTTCTTAAAGTAAAACATGTGGATAAAAGTAGTGTGCAAATTCAGAAGATTTATACTGGTGACAATAGCAACATATCAAGCATTTGTTTTTGCTATTTAATAGATATCTTCATTTTACCAGCAAGAATAATCATCTCTCTCAATCAGTTTAAATTACGATAATTTATGCAAACATCCGGGCAGACTGCATCTATCAGCTCTACGACGGATCATAAAAATTGGCAGTTTTATCTTGCCAGAAGATTCTACTGCTAATTTACCTTCGAAGTTTCTATAGTACTTTGACAAAAAGTAACAGAATTTGTCAAGTTCGTATATTTGAATAAAACTATATCCTCCTACTTATAACTGGTAACAAAAACTACCAAACTACAATCCCATTATTTAATGAGGGAAGGGCAAGATTTTGGAAATTCAGTTCGGGATCGAACTCAGTAGATAGTAGCGTACCTAAAAGGTATACAACTCTAGAAATACTAAAGCACAATGGCCAGCCAATTTTGAGAAAAGACTTCAACTCAGAGGGCAAACATATATGCTAGTAAATTCTTACTTTTGGACAGCAGTGATATAGCTAAGAGCACTAGCATACTCGCCAATCAATTACGGTCAGGGTGCCCTGATCATCAATAATCACCATGTGTCACAAATTTTAAACTACATAATAATACAGTACATGCGTAAATTCATTTTCAGACTATATATGTAGATAAATAAGTCATTAGATTTTCTTCATAATGTACTGTCTGTTTTTAGAAGTTTTAAAATTATAAATATAAAATAAATTTCTAATTTTATTAATGAATGAATTAAAATTTGCAAAAATGATATTCACTTACTATTAAAATTGCTAAATAAATTTCTAAATACTGAGAGTTCTAATTATAAAACTATATTTAAAAAAGATATATAAAATGTATGCAAACAAATTATATAAAAACATATGAAGTTTTCTTCAACAGTTGTAATAGAATGTAATAGAAATAAGCAACTAGATTTTAAGTTTGCAAGAAAATAATTAATTTACATAATATTTTAAATTTTTTTTTCCTTCAATAACAAATAAACGAGTTCTGGAAAAAAACGTACTTTATTAAATAAATTATGAATATTTACATAAAATTATACAAAACTTGAATGTGGATAAAAATAAAGGTTTAATATTTATTTATAACATTTATTTCATTATCACGTTTATTTTTTGCTTCTATTTTCCTTTTTTCAGCTTCTTCTCTTTCCCTTTTTTCAGCTTCCATTTCCATTAGCTCTGCAGGAAATTCATATAAGCAAAAATTATATAAATTCGCTAATTGTCTTTTATCATCTCTAAAACAGAAATTTATGAAATAAACTCAATTAATTATAAATTACACAAATTGTAAAGTAATTTTTTAAAAAATAGCCTACATTTTAATGAGACATAGGCTCAGAAATTTACAGCATTCAAGGACATTTATTTATGAGCATAAAAAAATTCATTACTCACATTTGCATAAAAGAAACACAAATGCAATGACATCAAACAAAAATAATAAATTCAAACAAAAAACATAACTATTTAATTATAAATAGTAGGATAAACTTTCTCCATTGATATATTTCAAAAGTTAATCAAAAGAGATTGAAAAAAAAAAATTCAATAATTATTTGAGCCGTTTTCTTTGAAAATAGTGCAAATCTATTTTTATATTACATGTAGATATTTAAGAGTTTGTATTTGAATGGTACGAAAAATATTGGTACATGCTAATACGTTCATTTTTATGATTTTTTAAATAATAAATTGATTTAAGTTATAACATAAGCATTTAAAAAATATTAGCTAAAAGGAATTTGCATTTTTGATCACCTCAAATGGACCTACAGCACTTCAAGTTAACAAAATGTGAAAATCATACATTTATGAAATGTTACATCTGGGATTGCAATTGAATCAAACCAAAACAATTATTTTTTTGATGAATTTTTTTATTCAATACGTAAAAAAAAAAAAAGGCTTTATTTCAATATTTCTTCAGGTAATGCCATTTTAATTACTTTAATTACAACTTTATATTAACAGGCACCATTTTTAATTGTTATCAGTATGAGAAAGTTTTAGAAAATAGTCATGATGTATTGGAGGAATATAAAGTAATAGATCCCTCCTATCGTTGAATATTTTGGATGAGATGGGCCTGGCACGATGATATAAAAGTGATAGCATTATATTTTCAAATTTTTGTGGTCTTCTTTGTCTGGGGGATAAATCTAGTGTTTTAAACTCTGCATTTTCATCAAATGAAGATTGTATAGTGTATGTGGTGAACAACCATAACACACTAAAGGACTAGGACGTTTTCAACTCTAGCTATGGAGTCCTCCACTGACAACGATTCAGAAGCAAACAACACAATTCTAGTGAACAAACGGATATTTTTATGTCATTAACAGTGTTGCCAGACATCTAAAAATGAAGTAGAGAAATTACACAGCATAACTTTTGATATAAATATGATGTCTTACACCCTTACACCACTTTCAAAACAATTATATTTGTAATTTCAATAACTACATACGTTTATATTGACAGAATGAAAATTTTAAAGGATTTTTTTTTTTCTTTGGAAGGGGGGGAAGAACTATTTATAGATAAAAGTTCATAGCAGATAGTTAATCGTATCAATGAATGCAAACTTTTTATCAAAAATGGACTTTCACTACTTTCAGAGAAAACAGCTTATCTATTAGAAAAATGGCATAATTATATATATATATAAATTTTAAATGTAATGAAAATACTCACTATCGATTGGAAATTTTGAGATTAAAGCTGATGCTTCTGACTCTTGCTCCATTTTTTCAATGAAATTATGAATGGGAAAAAATGGAAGTTTAATATTATAGTAAAGATAGACTCTGTCATTAAATGTAGCATAAACAAGAACAAGGACAGTCTCTCCAGTCTTCACTGAATATTTACCTATAAAAATTATAAATCAATCAATATAATTTCAAATCCTAAGAAAATAGAGTCGCTCATATTCATATAAACAAATTATTACAGAATTAATAATTGTACTTTCTTTAGAATTTTTTTGCCTCAAAATTTTTATAATAAAACTAAATTAACATTTAGTTTATTGTTATAATGTAACATGCAGTTAATAATTCTGTTGATAATTATATTGATTCACAAAAATAATTAAAGCAAAATTTTTAAACATTTACTAAAATTACAAGAATAATTAATACAGACAAAACATTAATACATTTCATGAGACAAAGGTAAAGTGCAACTTTTTAATAATCCTTGTTTCTTCACTATACGTTGACATCTCCACTTAAGGTGTTTATAATTTTATTTATCATAAAATTAATATTTAGTATTAGATAAAATTAAAAAAATTGTTTTATATAAAATTAGAGCAATTATAAAAAAAAGCCAAAAATTTATTTTTACTTCAAAAGATAATAAAATTTAATAAACAAAGTGTTCAGACAATAGTACATAAAATTGTGCAGGACAGGAATCCTGGCTTAGAGTACATTGAAGTTGCTAATGAAACCATATCTCTATGATGCATAATTTTAGACGAAAGTTCAAATGATAGAGCATATCACATCCGGGGTATCGAAAATAAGCTTTATTCAAGCAATGTGAACTTTTTATTTCAGTGGCGGGCACAAATGACACAACTGGGACCATAGAGAATAAAACGAACAGAACAAAACAATAGAAAATTGCAACAGAAGAAAAGTCTATGGACCCATTCGGCTCCTAGCCTCCCAGATGAGGCAGAGAGCGCAAGACAGTGTTAAAAGGTGAACAAAGTTTATGAAGGTTACAAAGCCTGCAGCAAAGATCTTTAAGTACATCTATGCAGTGCAAATGACTAGCAAGGCAATCATAGCCAATTACAAGACGAAATTCTGCAACTGCCTTCATCCTATATCAATCAGAAAGACTTGAAATACTGTTCCACCAAGATTTTTGGGAATTTCTCACCAAAAGCTCTTTATCTAGGTTGTTCTTGAGTGTTGATTTAATGAATAATCTTACATTGTTAAAAGGGACTACATCATTAAAAGTTTGAATGATCTCTGACCCTTTTTTGCTACCTTCTATGCCACAGTGGGTAGATATCCACTGCAGGCAAATAAGTCTTATTTTGGCAATACAGTGATCTCATAATAAATTGGCAGTTCTTAATAGCTTAGAATAAAGAGCTCTTGTAGAATCAATCGCCTTCAAAGCAGCTTTTGAGTCAGATAAAATGACAACTTAAGAAAAATTATTTATGTGACACTGGAGCTGAGAAAGGGCAATACGAGATGGCCTCAATCTCACCATCGAAAGCAGTTTTAAGTTTTCCCGCTAAGCAAACGAGTGACAGTAGACTCCTGCTCCTGGAGGATTGCTGAACTTGCAGGGAGCTGTCGGATGTCAGAAATTGGAGGAAACAATGTGAACTTGTAGAATGGGATTCAAAATTTAAGAAAATAAAAAAAAATTGCATAAAGAGATACAATTTGTATAGAGATAGATTGCTGAAGACTCCATTATGAGTTTAAAATGCTTCGTCAGTTCACTGGGTATGTGCAATGAAAGCATTTTTGGTTTTAAGTTTGTCGCACAAGTCATTCGCAGAAATGGATTCGTTGTTGTATGCCTGTAATGAAAATTAACACTTGATGTGATATGTATATGATTACAGTGAAAATGTATTCTGTTCATGAATATTGCAATCTGTACGTTATCTACGGCCAAAGTGGTGGTAATGCATTACAAACTGCAAAAGTAGTATGCATCTCGACATTCATCATCCCGATGCCCATGACAACAGCAAGAAAATACTGGAAAGGTTCATTCAACATATAATCTCCGCGATATAGGTGGAAGAAACCAGAACAAGTTTACGGCAAAACTGGAAAGTGTGATACTGCGACTGATTAAAACAAATCCTTAGTAGAACACACGTACCTAGTAGTTTAATATAAGAATACTTTCCACAAGATTATTACGGTAAGAGAGGCCTTACTTAGTTTATTACGACAGTGCAATTTTTTTTCCTATGTCGGGCGGAGGCCATATTGGTCATGAGCCGTCTGGCAGCCCAATAAAAACAAGCTTTGTTATAAAAGTTGCCTGGAAAACAGTTCATAAAACCGAGCAAAAGGCAGCATGCCAAATGTGTAAAATCCATAAAAGTGCCTGAAGAATACTGGACATAATAGACCGTGCAAGGTGGCATTTAATAAAGAATCCATTTGTGCGAATGGCTTTTGCAACAACTTGAAGACAAGAATGCTTTCATTGCACATATCCTGTGAACAGATGAAGCATTTTAAACTTCATTCAGCAGTTGATGATGAAGCATTCTTCAGCAATCCTGACAGCTATATGCGGTCAACATTTAATCTTCACTCCATCCACATGCAGAACCATCAGGTTAGTCGGCCGCAATACTAGATAATCATATGATTGGACCCTATCTGCTGCCTCACAATACATTACAGTAAAAATACGAAGTATGAATGTTCCTAATTGATTTTCTTTATCAGTAATATATGATCTAAAAGTTCTAGCATGATGCACACAGGTACCTTTTAACTTGACTGTACATGATTGGTTGACTATGCATTAACCTAGACAGTTAGAACGGTTAGGGGCGATTCCTGTTGTACAGTCATACATGATCTTTAGATCTGACTTCTTTGAAGTTTTTATATGGGGACATCTGAAATAATTAGTGTATCGAATTACAGTTACTACAAAACAAGACTTAGTGGCTCGTTTGTGAATTTTCTTTGCTTCTGTGGGCACAAAGATGATGGATTGAGAACATTTAATCACTGTACGGAGTATGCATACATGATTAGGTATAAGGGTATGATTAGGTGTTAGGTATACATGATTAGGTCATCTTTAGCACCTTCCTTTTTTAAATAATATGTCACATGCAATCACTGCTATTTCTGTTTCTATTAAACCTCTGTTTCCATGCCTAGTATGGGATATCATACTTTTCTTTAGCAATTTTTCGAAAACTATACATTGTTGATGTACAGTTCCTCGGGCAATTTTTTTTATACTCCGAGCTAGGAATTTTTTACCTGTATAGAGTATGCGTCATTATTCAAATACCCTATACTTTAATATATTAATAAAACATATATAAATTATAATATAAAAAATATAATTGTATTAAAATAAATATAACACATATCATGATATTAAACATTTCATTTATATTTTTATAATATGTTAAATATTTTTAACAATATGCCACTATTGTTAAATAACCATTACTTTCTATCACTTAATACAAAAAAAAATTACAAAATAATTTTAAAGTAGATGCATTTATCAAGCATCCTAAGCATTTTATACTTGAATTATAATACACAATTTTATAATTATTGTAAAAAAGTTAATTTTATTAGTAAAAAACACAAAAAGCAAAACATGAATTATTAAATTAATGCTATTTTATACATAAAAAATATATGATTGCAATACCAGATGTAAAGGAACTGACAGATTCTTCAAACCGAAACCTTACAGACTGCCTTTTTTGGTTTACCATGTAAGTCTGACCATCCCAAGAGCATGCTATAACCTCTTCTTCACCATCATCCTAGAAAGAATTATCTTCATTTAATTAAAAAAAAAAAACTATTGCATTTAAAACTAACAATTAATAAAAACAAAATTTTATGTTATTTACATGTATTGATATCTCAAAACTATTAAATTATAAAATGTGTAGCAAGTTTTTGATATATCTAATTTAATAAACAACAATTTCTGTTTTCTTTGTTTTAAAAAAATATTATCTTCCTTTATATTTTAACTACAAAATTGTTGAAATTTTTGGTTCCTTTTTTATAACATTAATATTAATTATTAATAAATAATAGTTAAAAATTACTATTACAAGGTGACTACAGAAACTGTGAAAAAAAGCCAGGGCTTTTTTCAGACTTACGGCTATTAGTTATATTAATTTCCTGTCTTTCTCCCTACTCAGAATCATTGTATGTGGTACAAACATTACTGAAAATATTTTTTACCAGTTATTAAGAAAAAACAATATGTTTTTATGAAATTTAATTTTTAAAAACTTGAATGAATATCCTAAAAAAATTTTTAAACAGTATATTATAATATTATATACTGTATGTTATATTATATACCTCCGAATTATTATAATATAACCACTCTTACTAAAATAAATGCAGATCCATTATTTTATTTAAACTATTTTTATTAAGAGGGATTTACCTGATTTATTTTAACAATTATCTTCCTTTTTAAGAAACTCACAAAAAAGAAATAGTAAAACATAACAAAATGGCAAATGGCAATTCTCCCTGAATGAATTTTTAAAAGGTGACACTCATACCATTGAATTTTGCTTTTTCCTTCTATGCACAAATAGAATGTAAGCCCAATTGAAGAGCAGAATTAGTACTTAAGCACTTTCTAGTTATTAAACACACAAATAACAAATTAAAGTATGCATTCAATGCAGATGCTAAAGGATACTTGATTAAATAATTTAGGCTTAATATACTTAAAATTCATTAGACTTAATTTTCAGTAATTAAATACATAAATAATAAACACATAAGTAACGAATATTAATCAATGCAGATCTAAAGGAATGTGAAATTTGGTTAAAGAAATTAATTTAAGCTTAATATACAATAAATAATTATTATTAATATTAAAAATTAAAATCCATACTTTTCGAAATTACTGAAGCAAATAATACAAGTACAAATAATAGCATGAGTACAAAAGTCAGTCGGGGATCGATAAATTTTAGACAATGATATAAGTGTGGAAGTGGAAGCAAATCCGTGTCAAATAATAAAGGAACTGCCAAACACTTTAGCCTATGACGGTTGACCATCCAAGAACATTTGCTGCAGAGCAGGTGATTGGGTCACAATTAATCAATCCCCAAAAAAAAACAAAGCTAACCAATCCACTTCAAAGAACTTATATTGCTTCTGCAGCATAATAATGAAACGTCTTTTGATCACTTGATCTTGGATAAATGGGTCCTCCATGATAATCTAAGCACAAAATTAAGAGTCTTTAACCAAATAAGTCAGATTTACAAAAAAAGGCACTTTTGTGTGTTTGGTGAAGTGATCGCAGAATCGTTCATTTTGAAGTGTTGAAACCCGGACAAACTGTAAATTGGTAACAATTAGATTGAGTAAATCAATCTTTAATTGAAATTTGACCAGTGATTATCAACAGAAAAGGCCTTAATCTGCAACACGATAAAGCAAGACCACACTGTGCAAGATGAACATCTGAAAAAATTATTGAATCGGGGCAAGAGGTACTGCCTCACCCAATAAACATACCATCCCTGACACTGCACCGTCAGATTTCCATTTATTGCGATGAGCTATAAAGTTTTCTATATGACAAAAAATTTGGAAGATATCCAAAATGCCCTGTCCACATATTTTGCTCAAAAAGCAATTCATTTCATTCAAAATTTGCACACTAGATAGCAAAAGATGGTGATAACAAAATGATTCCATCATTGATTACAAATAAAAATTTGTTTGATAGAACTTAATATAACACAATGACATTACTTTCCGGTCCTCCTAATATTTAAAAAAGACATCATGAAAATAAATAAGTAATCAATTTAATTTATGAAGAGAAAAGCAAATTTGTAAATAAGAAAATTTAATAATTATTCGGATATAACAAAATTCATAGAATTTGCTTGGAAACTTGTAATGGATGTTTGTTACATTTCTGATCTTATTGTTTGATTATGAATCTCAAATAGGTAACAGATAGTTTTTATAAAATAAGTCTGCATAGACTTTGCACATTAAAATAAATAACTATTATTATAATTTAATATTTTAAAATATTTGAAGTAAAACTATAATAATTATTTACATAAAATATAATGTATAAAATTGCCTACATATTATAATTGACCAAATTATTCAATAAATTCAAATTCTTACATTTAAATCTAGTTTTGTGATAGCAAACAGCTGATGATCAACTTGAAATGACCAAAGAATTTCATCACCATTCACTAACATTAGTGTACCTAAAAAATACTTCTTATGCATCAACATATATATAACTTATATAGAATTTGATATATAGATTAATGATGCATAGTCAGTTTAAATAAATAGTCAAAAATAACTCAAGATGTATTTAAAGAAAGTGCATAATTTAACAGCCTGTTAATTGCATAATTTATCAATTTTACAGTGAATATTAACTGAAACTTATATGTAACACTGAAATAACAACTTAAGATAAAATAAATGTTAAAATACAAAATTGAAAAAAAATAAATAACAATGAAAATAATCTATAAATTATGAAGACACATTTTTTTAATTTTGAAATTTTTTTTTAAATGGGGGGAATGATATATTAATCAAAATTAATAATATTTTAGGGGAGAAAAATAAAATATAAATGTTACTTAAAAATCTGAGAAAGCTTATACTAACTCTGTTGTGGTACTGTCAATGAAAAACATTTTAAAGTATTATGGAATGCAAAAGTGTTTTTAAATTAAAAATAAAAATATATATGTGTATATATAAATATATAATACTTTATAATAAATATATATGGAGAGAAAAAGAATTATAATACAATAAACATAATTATTATAAGTTTTCTGGCTCATTAGTACAAGGCCATTCAGAAAAGCAAAATGCCCAACAATGATGCAGGTAGGGTCTGCTGATCAATTCCACCATGCCACAAAATGGAAAATATAGCTAATCATGAATATCAACACAATGGATGGTCAACCAATCATAGTTGAAAGAAAAAAAAAAGAAGAAACGAAATATGGATATTCTCTCATTAATAGGAGTTTTAAAAAAAAATATTCTTAATAAAAATATTCTTGAGCAGAATAAAAATTTAATAGTTTTAATTCACTTTTAAAAAGATGTGAATGCAAAGACATAAAAATAAGTTAATCTATAAGAGTTCACTTTTGAACTTTATATGTATTTATGTCTCACCGCAGGAATAATTTGTCCCAATATAATTTGGTAACTTTATCATATGGAGCGAACTTTTGAATGTGTCTTATATAATGAATTAAGAGACAACTACATTTTAAATCTGTAGAAAAATGTAATTGGTTTATAATATTACTTTGTTTATAAAAATTATAATATACAGCAGTTTAAAATAAATTTCTTGAGAATAATATCCAAGAATTAAGAAAAGAAGCAAAATAGCTATATACATTGAATTTTTGTTATTAATGTTGATTTTCCTTCTGGTTTATCATACACAGCACATAGCGGAAAAGTTCAATGAAAATTTCCAGTTGAACAGCTATTTTATACAGTGGCAATACAATTTAAAAAGCAATGAAAATTCTAATTCTAAAGAAAGATATCTAATTAAAACATGGCATTTAAGAGAATGCTACCAAAACTTTTTCACTACAAAAATTATTATTACTGTTGAAAAAGTATAAATGACACAGCCTTTTATAGCTGTAGAGTGGGGGATATTTGAAATAATCTAATCAAACAATAATATAAATTTACCATCCAAAGTAGCAACAGCAATTAAAGAATCACATGGTTTTCCACAAACAGAACCTTGTAGGCCTCCCAAAATTTCTGATGATATGTTTGGGTTTCTCATTCGACTAGAAGCTAGAGGATGGTGAACAGGTGTTGTCAATTTTGAGCCAGGAACTCTGAAATGAATATATTTACTGAAAAAACTTATTCTCCAAAAAAATTTATTTAAAAATATTGAGAAGAGGTTGAAATTTTCAGTTTAATTTTAAAAATTGAACATTCATTTAAAAAAAAACAGATTAATATATTAATTGTAGAATTTTACCTTCATAAATATTTTAATTACATTTTATTAAAAATATTTATATCAAAAAATCCAATAAATAAATAATGCATAATAATAGCATTACAAATTGATTTATAATAAAAAAAAAAACAACAAATTATTTTAAATTTTATTACTGATTTTAAAAAATACACTAAAGAATTGCTACAAACATAAAAAAAAAATGTAGAGGTAAATCACATTTACAAATAAATTGTGTCTTTATGAAAAAAGATGGCTAATGAAAATGAATTATGATAGATAAATATTGCAGTAAAAATTCAACTTTTTTTAAAAATTTCATTTATTAAATGAGCCCTATTTAAACTTTCCCTTCTTTAAACATATATTTGTACATTTCATTCATTTTTTTTTTTAAAAAAAAGAAAAGTTTACTGCAAAAAAAAAATGCAAAAGAATTGTGAAAAAATTAATTTAATGGTAACATATTAGGAACTTATGGACAGCAGGTACGGGTAACTTTATAAGTAAAAATTCTTCTAACTAAAATTACAGCTCTTACTTTTAAATATTACTGCATATAAAAATTAAACTAACATTTGAAACAAGATAAGCATTGTTTCTATTATGCTTCATGCATATTATCTATTAGCATATTTTTCTTTGTCTCTCAACATGTATGATATAACTAAAAGTTGTAGCAAACTACATTTGAATTTTACAATTTTATAACTAAATAATTGCTGGAATAAATTTTATAATGGACATACAAATCAAACAACTGATATAAAATATAATTTAAAAAAAACATTTTAAATAATAATCAATGTTTTTGTCTGTTATTTTTAAATAATTAGCTTTAAAACTAAGAGACAAAAACATTGGACATATGGTGATGCACTATAAATTTTAGCAATATAATTACATTAAATTTAACAGTAATTAATATTAATTAACATCTTATTTCTTGAGAAAGAGTGAGCTTAGCACTACATTCTAATAAATATTACAAATTTATTACTACCATTACAAATTACTTTTTTAATTTAATAAGATCTTACTACGCAATCAACACTATCATCTTGTTCATCACAACATTGAAAGTTTATGTAAGTGCCACCAGATTGAGCAACTAATATTACAGGTGTCCCATTAGAAGAAGGATTCAAAGAAATGGAACCTATCTAGCAAACCAAAACAATAATTAACACCAATAAAATATAAAATATCTGAAATTTTATCGATTCAATAAAGTAATCAGCAACACAATACAAAATCAAATTTATATATATTTAAATGCTTATACTATAATTATACTATTTAGATAAATATCACACATTTAAGGTATAAAATTAACAATGCATTTTTAAAAAAGTTTTAGAAATAACCATTATTATCTTATTTCATTAATTTTTATACCCTAATACAATAGGTTTTAACTACAATACAATCTAACAAATAACCATAACATATTTTTAAAATATATGAGTGATAAATATATTAAATTATACAATTTTAAAAAAATTATACAACTTTAAACATTTTCATTCAAATTATATAAAGATATTTTAACATCTATACCTGGTCAGCAAGTTCTAGTTTGTGTAAGCCAACTAATTTTCCACTGAAATCATTTGGATCCTAAAAATTTAGAAGATCACAAACATTGTCTTGTAAGTAATATTAACCATAAAAAATTTTGTTTACAAAAAGAAAAGTTACAATAATATAATATTATTTATAAAAAATAAATCATTAAGATTTATAATGTGAAAAATATAATGAAAAGAGGTAAAATAATAATAATATTAATAAATAAAAACTTTCCCTGTGAATTCAAATTTAACAATAAAAATTACTCCACATGAAGTTAACTAAACTTCAACTACATGATTTTTATTACATAGCAAAAAAAACCCTAAAAATTATAATATTATTTATGAATAACTATACTTTGGTGACTGTTTTTAAAGTATCTCTTAATAATAAACTTATTATTTGTATTTACAATATTCACTTTAATAGTATACTCCACTTGGATACAATCCTAAATAACTGAATATATTCCTTAAAATCCCTCTAATGCATGTAGAATATACAGGAAATGTATGGAATGTAAAAGATTATACGTAATTGCATTTTATTTCATTATACTAATAATTAGTAATATAATAATGCTGTTCAGAATTTTATGAATTCATGTTCAGAATTTTTATTTTAAAGATGTTTTATTAAAAAGTGATTTTTAATAAAACATCTTTAAAAAAAAATTCTGAACATGAAATATAAAATTTTTGCAAATTATTCTTCTGCATAAATGTAAACGATAACAATATAACATTTAGTTAAAAAAAAAAAAACAAAAACTATAACAGTAAAAAAAAAAAAAAAAAATGTAATTATCACTGAGAGTGCACTGAAATTTTTTAATATTTATAAATTTATACAATCAAAATGATGTCAATAGATCATTTAAGATTTTTAAAGTATTCAATAAATTTTCTATTTTTTTATTTAAATAAAACGATTCTATGAATGAAATGGAAGATTTATAGAATTTCTTAATTAAACAACACAAGTCTTCATGAATAAAATCAATTTTTCTTGATGTATTAAATATCCTCAAAAATAGGCAATTCATGATAAAAGGATTGATAACCTTTTTATAATAATTAGAATTTATTTTTAAATATTTAAAATTTCTTTTGATAGAATATTCAAATAAAAGAATGATTATTAAGTCTACAATATCTATCAATATAATCATCAACACTTTTTAATAAGTTAAGAAAAATTATTACTTGATTGATTCTGACCCATCGATATGTTCTCAAAACATGGTCAGTTAATCCAAGAATTAATTCTAGCTCTCCATCATTATCTGCAACACAAAATTTGCAATGACTAAAAAGATTTTCATAAAAAAAATAATATTAAAAAAAATGAAGCAATTAAAAATATTTTATGTACATATTAATATTTTGACTTAAAATGCTTAACTTTAATGTATAATTAAAAATGATGCTAATAGAAGAATAAACTGAAATATGTAGAATAATATTGTGAAATGGTATCTAAAAATAACAGTATAAGTAATGTCTATAGTTTGGCAATCTTTTGAATTATTAGTATCATTCCTAAATCAGTTTCCCTTTTCTTTTAGAGTGATTTTTTAATTTATACCTTTTTTTTTTTAATAATAACTTCAGATATTTTAAATTGATTTAAGTAAAACTTATTATTTTTCATTTATTATAATTTATTTTTAGGTATAATAAAAACAACAAAAAACAAATACAATAAAAATCAGAAAAATTATAAATCCAAATAATTATTAATTTACAATTTATAGGTTTTCTAAACAAAATAATGAATAGCATTAACATAATATCCAAACAAAGGTAGTATTTAAATAAAATATTATTAACTAGCTGCAACTTGAAAATTAAATACTTTTAAACAGCACATATAGATACTAAACAAATATCCCATAAGTATATTTTTATACACAAAATAATAATTATATTGCTTAATATATAAAGATTTATTTTTAATTGTCTGGTTTATAGTTCTTATACAGGGTAATTCTAATTAAAGTCCAACTTTTAAAATGCTGTAAAAAAGAAACACTCGTCACAATGAGTTCAAATTTGAACTGACATGAAAAGGGGAGAATGATATGGCATAAAAAAACATTTCCCAATTTTTCTCACTCAATTTGGCATGACCTTGCATGGTGGATGGGCTTCCTACTAACAGTGTCATGTTGAATGACTTGGAAGTCCTTTTTCCATCAAAAACCCGAAACAATAAAGCACATTGAGCAGTACAGTTGGTTTAATGTGCAACTCATGCCAAATACATTGTAATTTCAATTCAAAATATCACTGGCAGCCAAATTCACTTTCTTTTAGCCGCTTATAGCACCATCTATTAATACACTTTGGAACTTTTTTTGATGCTGTACCATTTCCCTCTTCTTCAAGTATCTTCAGTTCAAATTTGAACTCATTACTTACGAGTGTTTTTTTTTTTTTTTTTTTTACAGCATTTTGAAAGTGGGACTTTAATTATAATCACCCTGTATTTAAAATGTTTGTAAATTTAAATCTTGTATTTTACAAATGTGATAGTTTCCCAATGTTTCATAGGGAAATTAAACAACTTTTCATTTGAAAGAATAATTAAGTTATTCTCTTCAGCAAGAAACTTTATTTATATAAATAAAAGAAATGTTTTATGAAATTATTTTTCTTGTAATTGTTAGTTTAAGAAATGCAAATGATTTGCTATCTATACATACCAACATCAGCAAGAAGTGCTACTTTAGTGTTGGCAGGTAACTTTTGAACATGAAAAGGATGCAAAAATGTTCTTCGTTCACCACCCTCCTGAAAATTAATTACTCTAGTGATTATGTGATAAAAATAAAACATTTCAAATTTGTAAATATAAAATAAAATATTTAATTTTTTAGCAGCAATAAACTTACTAAAATAGGAAGAACCTGCTGGGATAAAAAAAAAATTATATTATAAAATCTATGCAATGTAAGTTCATACACAAAAAAAAATTTATATTTCATTTCAATGATAATCATATTTTTCTTAGATTTTCTTAGAATTTTAAAGGATTTTTTTTTTTTTTTTTTTGTTGTTTTTTTATTAAAAAATTTTTTTAATGCATATAATAAAATGATATACAGAAAAAAATAACAGATGTGAAAAACTTTTTAAATACATGTATTATTGAAAACCAATATTATCTTTATAATCACAGAAAAAAAAATTTTAATTAAAATTTGTTATAATTAAATTCATAAAAATTTTAAATTCAACCACCATATTTCATGGCATACAGAATTACATTTATTATTGAGAAGATACATCTAAAAGATGTATTTATGTCTCAATTCTAGGTTTTTTTTTTTTTTTTTTTTATTACTTTCATTTTAAGAAACTATCTGTTTTTAAATGCATGATTTTTTTCCTAGCTTTTTGTAATGTATATATCACATGAATATATGTTTAAAGAATGATGTTTTTAAGTAAAATCAATATTTTTACAATATATTATGATACAGTTTTTCTTCCTAAAAATTTATGCATAAAAAAGAAATGTATATTAGAAACCAACTTATTTTAAAGGACAGAAAGTAAAGTACCTGAAAATTATTTTTTAACCAGCAATAAATACTGATTTTTTATGAAAAATTATTTAATAATTAATTTATTAATATTTATGCAATTAAAGCACATGCATTTTCCTTTAAAAATTACAAATTCAAAACTAACTATTCACAAACAATGGTAATATATTAATATGATATGAAGTATGTGTTTCATCATGTTAAATAAAACTATAATTCCTGCTTTTTTTTTTGCTAAAAAAATATCTTTTTTGGTAATTATGCTATTAATTGTATAACTGCATTATCAGATTAAATAATGTTCTTTATTTATTTATTTATTATTATTATTTTTTGTACAAGATTTTAAAATAGTGTAACTTGATTTATGTGGTAGAAAGTTTTTTTGGTATTACAATAAGCAAGAAAGTGCTAGTTACAAATTGCTCTACAGAAATACACAAATAATATTTAAAAAATGTAAACTGGTTATTTAAAAAAGCAACTTACCAATAAACTTTCATTTTTTACTTCAAATATACTGCACAATCCGTCCCCACTTATACAAATTGTACTATTCTGAAAAGATAATTTATAAATTAAAAATATTCAATTTTAATACAAATAAACTAAATTTTGATGCTAATAAAAAATACACTTATATGAAAGTAGGGAATCTTTAAATTTAATATTTTTAATTAATGACATAAAAATTAAATATAGTTTAAAATTATCATAATGTTTTAAAAATATTCTTTCAAAAATATCACCTTTCTTTCATTTAAAACATCACCAATAACAATCACCATTATCTGAAAAATAAAATTATTCTATTAATATAAATATAATTAAAATACAAATTTTGAAATTTGTCCAGGACTTTGAATTCTTAAACATTACATTCAATCAATAAAAAATACTTTACAAATTTTTGTATATTATAAATTTTATATATTGGAATCATAATTAAATAATTTAAAATTCTAGCAAATTAAATATATAGTAATATATATGTATATAATATCTTTACAATACATCTTAACATAATATCTTTTAAACTAATTATTTTTCATAAATGATTTTAGATTTTATCAAAACACTTACATATTAAGTTTTCCATGCATGCAATTGTAAATTTTAAAACAATTGCAAATAAAATTATTAATATTTTCAAATTCTAAATATGAAGCTATTGAATGATTATTTCAAAACTACAATATTCTTTCATTAAAAGATGATTTTAAATTAACTAACATCTATTTTTATGTAATTAAAATCGAATTTGCTTTGAATATCATTAGTCACCAAGATTAAGTCCATATTTATTTTAAAATATTCTACAAGCCATTGAAAAATTTAATTGAAACTTTTTCCCCTATAAAGGCATGGCATTTATGCTTCTAAGCATTAATGAATTTGTGATGTTTCTTAATCATTTTACAATATAACTACCACTTCACGAGCATCAACATTGCTATCACAGCTTGTAGTGAACACCCTTTAGATATCAATCCAAAAATATACATGCATCCTCTTTGAAATCAAAGTAGGGACCTCAATCCATAACTAACGAACTCTTCTGTGGTTTTTCTTCTTTCTCTTTCTTTTTTGAAAATAAGATAATTTTCAAATATACTCACTTATAGGATTTTAAAATAAGTTTCTCTAGATTAAAAACCCAGCTTGATAACTATAATGTCCTTCCAGGCCATACATGCAGCTAAAATTTTTCTATAACTTCGCTTTTTTTATCATTTATAAACACATTTCAATAGTTCAGATGTTTTAACTTAATTCATTTTAAGCATTTTTAAAATGATTTATTTCTTCCCAAGAAAAATTGATATCAATAGATATACATTAATATGCAAGTACCAAAAATTTATTTATATATAATGAAGTAGATTCTGATGAATAACACTACATGACAATGATATTTATGACATTTATTAAAAAGTAATACCATTCCTAAATCATGAGCTTCAAGAAATGGAAATTTAATTCCTTCTTTGAAAATTGCCAAATCTCCTTGGAGATTTCCAACAGCCAACTCATAATCCTATAAAACAATTTAATTATATAAGTAAATATTTTTAACAAATGTTTAATCGGAATATTTGTATCATAATGTGAATACATTTTTCATTTTAAAATAATTAACTCTTTGCAATTAGTTATATAAAAAATAATAAGAAAATGTACATTACATTTTATTATGCAATATAGATCAGCATATAATATAAATTTACTCTAACTTCTTAGCAATAACATACAATAAATTAAATAATTAATATTGATATAATAAATTGACTAGTTACTTTATCAGTTTCTACAGAAAAACTTTACTTTTTTCTATTTAAGTGGATAAATTAAGTAACAGTAAATATTAATTGCAAGATTCAAGTATTTTTTTTTAAAAATTTAAACAAAATCATATTAATTCGTCACTCAAATCATATTAAGTAAGCTTCATAAAAATAAGGAATATTAATAAAGAAAGATAAAAATATAATAATACATAAAACATTCTATAATAATTATATGAAATGGATTTCAACTTTTTAATAAATTAATGACCTTTAAAATGATAATAATAATTAAAAATAAATACTTACATTATCATTATCAGCATCACCTAAACACATTGCATTTTTGGAAACATTTCCTTTAAATTCAAATTCTATTCGTGACACAAATGATACAGCTCTCATATCGAGTGTTTAAATTTTTAAGAATAAAAATTTAGACATAAAAAAAATTGTATAAAGATTTCCTAATTAACAACTTTGATTAAAATAATTTAAATCTTTTGTTACAATGTAACACTATATCTAAAAAGTATTTTATACTAGGTAAACAAGAAATCACATGGTTGACGTTAACAATGTAAATATAAACAAAGTCAGTTTCGAATTTAATGCCGCTTCTCTTCTTCTCCGTAAGTCACATGATATATAATTTTAATTAATATTACTTCAAATTATTTATAAAAATATAATTTCTTAATTAAATTAATTGTTTTCAAAAATGGATACATAATAAGTATTATAACATGTTTAAAAGTGAATCTACATTAATTGTACAAATAAAGATCCTATGGCTGAAGAAAAAAAGTATATCTCTCAAATGCAAGAGGCTTTCTTTCATAGTCTCATTAACAAATTAAATTTTAAAATACTTTTTTAAAAAACCGTTATAAATGAACAATTCCAATTTCAATATTTTAATTGAATCATGTGAAAAGAATTTAAAAAGAAGAAAAGGAAAATTTAGTTGTTGTGATCATAAAATGGTTTTGCCTTTTCTAACTTGATTAACTTTTATTTCAAAAGTTTTTTAATTTCCTTTCGTAATTTTAACACATTTATTTATCAATTATTAAGTTTGAAAGGAAGAAAATAAATCTCAAAGCAGCCGGTCAAATCAAGAAGTAAAGGAAACTATAATATAAAAGCAATACTTTCACATTGTTAATAAGTAAATCATTACTGAAAGATCTTTCAGCGGTCTGATGGCCGATTGGCTAGCGCTCTGGTCTTTGGTGCTTCAGATTCGTATCCTGGAGGTGGCCTGGATGTTGTTAGTTGTTCGGAATCCACTTTAAACTATAAGTCTCGGTCTGTTTAGCCTCGTGTAAACAAAATGGCCGTAGAGTGACAAGCTAAACCAAACTGAAAGATCTTTTATGTTGCTTTAATCGATTTGGAATAACCAGTAAAAATTTGTTTAAAAGGGTTTACATTTTATTTTGGGGTGCTTGACAGGAAATAAACAAAATAGCAGTATTTAAGGAAAATTTTCAATATCTTAATACGTAATTTTTATCTTATTTCTTATTTAAATAACAAAGAAAGTTTATTATATACGAGCAATAAAGAACAATATAGAACTAAAAGTTATTGTTTTATTTATTTCCAAATTAACTTTGTTCTGAAATTTCTATGGTTTGAAAAAAGATTATGGTTAATTATTTCTAAAGATGCATTAAAAAAAATTTTTATTAAATAATTTTATTAAGCCTCGGATATTCAGATTATAAAAAAATCTAATTGTTTAATGAATTCATAATTATTCAAATTGAAAAACCATTTCCTTATCTTCATAGTGAAGCGTAAAATAATAAAAAACGCAATTATAATTCGTAACAAAATTTCTTAATGTTTCAAATGTCTTTTTTTTTTAAATATTCACCTTTTTTGTTGCAATATTTTTGAGTTTATTTATTACTAACCCATATAATCAGAAGTAGCCCGGCTTCAAGAAATAAACATAGTTACTCTTCTATAGATTTTACTTTTTAACTATTATAATTTAATTTTAAAATAAAAAAAAAAAAGTCATTTAAGAAGAGATTAAACTTTTGGAAAGAATCTAAATATTTTCTATAAAAACAAATATCATGTATCACTGATTTATATTTAATTACCTTACTTTATGCTTAAAAAACGATTTCTTCTTCGATTCTTTTGTCAGAAGTTTATTCATTATTAATCATTGTCATTAAATATTATTTAAATTAATTAAGCAGAAGCACAATACTTAAATAATATATGTAATTGCTATAATGTTCTTAAGTACTAATCTTGAACAAATATACTTTATTCCAACTTTTAAGCCTAACAATTCTTTTTTTTTAAGCTCGAAAAATGGCCAAAATGTGGATTTAGTGAAGCATACCAAAATAAGTGTGTGAGGTTGAATAGTGTCCATTACAAAGACAAATAAATTCAAGCCAAGACGCAAGACATTGGAAAACAAGTTCATCACCTTAATATGATTTTAATACTGCAAAAACCTCTCATTTCTACTGAAGAATCGAAAATAATTTTATATAAAAGAAGTAGCTGCATTGCACGTCATTTCCCACCCAAGTTTCAGATATCCGACAGGTAGAGCCGGATTTAGATGAAAAGAGGCCCTAGGCTATTCCACTTATGAGGCCCTTTCACCTCTCATTTTTAAGTTTGTAAATTACGTGAGATATAATAAAAACGTCATTCCTGGGATATAGATCAATATGTTAAATGAACATGTTGCGATGGTATATAAAAATGGGGCATAGTTAATATATAAAATGATCTTTATAAAAAAATGGGGCACAGTTAATAAATAAAAAAACACTTATTTGGACATTTATTCTCAGCACCCTATGTACTTGTAACAATAACTAATCAAATAATAAATATCTTTGACTACGAAAATAAAATATGCAATAAAAATTATCATATTTTCTATCAAATTAAATTAAATATATTCAACACATTGAAGGTTAAAGCAAATTCAATTCAGATAAACTTATTTCATAATTTCTCCTTATTTTCGATTCAGTGTTTTAGTGTTTACTGTTTATAAAATATTGTAATTCTGATTTTTTTAACAATTTGAATGTAGGCCCCTCTTGATCTTGAGGCTATAGGCTAAAGCCTATAGGAAAATCCGGCCCGGCCGACGGGATACTGAAATTAAAGACGAAAGCGTATTTTTGATTTAAAAAAAAAAAAGATTTTTCAACAGCCATCCTGATTGTAATGCTATGAATAAACAAGATAAATATAAAATGGGATCAATTATTTCACAGCGACTTGAATATGAATTCGCTTAAAGCACAAAAGATCTCAAACAAAATGCCCGTCGATAGCTCAGTTGGCAGAGCGGTGGACTGTAGATGGTTTAAAATTGGAATCCATAGGTCGCTGGTTCGACTCCGGCGCGACGGATGTGTTTTATTTTTTAAAATTTTACTTTTGTGTTATGTTACTAAGTACATAATTGATTTCAAAAGATAATTATTTATGAAATTCACTGTAGAGATATTCTTTTTCGAAATTTCCTTGTGCATTAAATGAGCTCATTATTTAGCCTTTGAAACTAGTTATTTAGGAAGTGTTAAGCCATTACCTTAAAAAATGACTTAATACTTGCTTAACTATGAAATTGAAAAAAATTAAATTGTAAATTAAAATCTGCATATTTACCCCAAAAATGTATATCTTATTTCCGTATGGTTTAAGACGCTCATTTGTATTTGACATCAGAAAGCGTTAACCGAGACTGAAAAATTCCTGTACTTTCGTAGTATTATTAGGATTTCAAATGACATTACAGTACTTAGTAATATGATTTCAGTAAAAAAGTGCGTATTTTAAAATCGTAAAATTCATGTTTGATTTTCGATAAAAAGGACATTTTTCTTAGAATGATTTTAATCATTTAATTAATTTTTATAAATTATTAATTTTAAAGGGATAAAAATTTTTAAATTAATTAGTGAAATAATTTTATAACAAGATTCACCGCACATATCAAATAACCAAGAAAGAATAGGATAGCACTTTATAGCCAAAAACCTGTTTTAGCTTTCCTCTTTGTACTTCACATTTAGTGCATTGGAATAAAATATGTTCCTCTGATTTCAGGTTTTATGCACCTTGAGCATAGTGGAGAAGATGTTAAACCAAATCTATCGAGTCTGACTTTAGAATTTAAATATTCGCTTTAAAAACAGATTATGTATCATTTACTTATTTTTAATTATTTCACTTTATGCGTAAACAAAATTTCCTTCTTCGATTGTTTATTATAATTTATTTATTATTAATTATTATTAAATGTTGTTTAAATTAATTAGGTAAAACACGATGCTGTTTCAATATATGCAATTGTTATAGTAATCCATTTTAAGTACTAATCTTGAACAATGAAATGTTTTTCCAAGTAACACGAAAAATCAAGTGGTTTAAAGTTTATTGATCTATTGTAAACGGTAATCGATGGTAGAGCGGTAGACTGCAGTTGATATAAGACACGGAGAGGACCAACGCACGTGGTTCGTAAATTCTTGATTAAAAATACGTGATCTGTACATCGTTAATATTCGCCCGTGAAAAAAAAAAAAAGTCATTCAATAATATCCCCCTTCCTCCACCATTGCCCCAAAAATACAATATTACAATATTACAAAAAATTTTCACATTTTTAATACAAAATACAGTAGAACCTCTGTAAGTCGAACTTCAAGGAAGACGCCAAATAATTCGAGTTATAGAGTTTTCGACTTGTAGAGAATTTTGTAAGGAAATATTCGACTTGTAGAGGTCTAGATTCTTTCTAACTTATTTTAAGTAGGAGAGGTGAAATAAATAAAAATTCCAAGTTACAGAGGTAATAAACATGTTTATTTGCAACTTAAAAGTTATATTATGTACTACAATAAAAAATTAAAATTCCAAAACAAACTTAAAATTAAAAATATTATATATTAAAAAAAAAAGTAAGTTTTTTTTTTTTTTTTTTTTTTTTTTTTTTTTGACATTTCGATCGTTTTCTATCTATAGCATTATCTAAGCTATAAATTCTTTTTCTTCCGAGTTGCTATTTCATAAAATTGGTTATTCTATTTACTATATGATCATATATTGTTTTCTAAGAAACAATGACGTGCATTGTAGGCAAATCCTTAAAGTCGGTAACTTACTTTTCTTCGAGCTATAGAGGTAATTAGTTTCAAATGATCGAGTTGTAAAAAGGTTGTAAAGTCAAACATTACTAATGTTCGAGATACAGAGGACCAATTTTTTTTTTTTTTTCGAGTTACGGAGGGAAAATATATACAAAAAATGGCTTGTGGGGATTGACTCATTATTTCCACTTGTAGAGGGTTGAAATTTCGAGTAATGGAGGTTTTGGTGCTTGAAGGAAGGAACAAAAAATTTTTCGAGTTGTGGAGATTTTCGACTTATCGAGGTTCGACTTAAAAAGGTTCTACTGTATCTTCAAAAATATAAGAATATTATGAAATACGTTAGAAGAGGCAAATTTAAGTCGTGGAACCAGTGGAAAATTGCAAAGCTAGATGGCAGGGATGTCAGGCTCGAGTCTGCTGCTGTCACTGCTTTCAGGAAACTCGGTCTGATTTCAAAACTCGATTTATACAGCTCAAAAGTGGTACCTTGAACAAAAAGAGATTTTTTTTTCTAATGAAATGACATCTTCCAAAGTCGAAAAAATTGTGTTTCTTTTCCACTACAGTTTACAATTAAGATTATTTAGATGAGACAAACATCTATGATGAAATAAAATTTTTGAATCCACTGATGGTCTGTAAGTTTAGAGTAAATAGTCAACCCCTTTATCAAAGGAAATGTTTAAATTTATAATAATAAGGAAATCCATTCCATAAATTGATCCATTTCTAAAGCGACTGACAGCTGGCGACGAAAAGTGGATAATTTATAACAACGTTAATCGGAAAAGATCGTGGGTGATGTAAGATGAACTAGCCTAGACGACACCAAAAGCTAAGATTCAGCAAAACAAGTAATATAAAAAAAAAATGTTAAAGTCAATTCCTACTTTTTTTCACTCTATTGTAGAAAGTCCTCTATAAATAATTTTCATTCATTTTTTAAGTTTATCTGGCACCATCTATTGGTAGGTACATACAACTGAAATCTAAAAAAAAAAATAAAATTAATTAATTAAATTTAATTACTGAATTAATATTTGAAAAAACTGTATTAACATCCAGTGTCATCCACTACAAGTTAAAAAAAATGTATTTAACCTTGAGTGGATGAATAAAAAGTATTTTATGAACGACTGAAAATTTGAACAAGATATATATAGGGAGAGTGTGAACTAATAGAAGGAATTGAAAAAGAGTATGCTGTCAGTTTGATGAGATTATAAAGGAATTCTGCACTTTGAGCTTTTACCAAGTAACCAACGATTAACTGAAACGTGTACAATCAACAACTTTGCCAAACTGAGCGATGCAGTTCAAGAAAAGTGACCAAAATTGACAAATCGTAAAAGGGTATTGTTTTCCAGCATGATAATGCAAAACCCCACACATCTTTGGTCACTTTAAAAATTATTGGAACTAGGTTGGGATGTGTTGCCCCATCCACCATAAAGCCCTGATCTTGTGCCTTCAGATTATCATTTATTTCGATCCATGCAGAGCTCTTTGAATGGTAAAATATTTAATGATCTGATGATGTAAAAATTAGATTTAATTCAGTTTTTTGCTGGCAAAAATCAGAAGTTTGGAAAACATGATATTAATAATACTGCCTGAAGGATGGCAAAAGGTCATCATCAAAAATCGGACAATAACGAATTGAATAAGGTTATATTTTTAAGCAAAATTTTTGAATTTTCTTTCTTAATTAAAATCCGCAATGACTTAGTTGCCAAGTCAATATAAAAGAAAGTAGCTGCACCCTTTTATATATTCGAGGATATATATTCCCCAGATATATTCTGCTATTACAGACGGATGCATATTTTTGATTTAAAAAAAAAATTTTTTAAAAAAAAGATTTTTTTCAGCATCCATCCCGATTGTAACGTCACGAATAAACAAGATAAATTCAAATGGGATTAATTGTTTCACAATGACCTGAATATAAACAGTCTTAAAGATTAAAGATCTGATATTGCAGACATCCGTCGATAGCTCAGTTGGCAGAGCGGTGGACTGTAGATGGTTTGAAACTGAAATCCATAGGTCGCTGGTTCGACTCGGCTCGACGGATGTGATTTTTTTTCCTGTTAAATTTAATTATTTCATTCTGAATATGAAAACTTTTTTTTTACTATTCTTTTTTACAAGAAGCTTATCGACTTCAAATTACAAATTATTATTATTAAACATTGATTAATTTAATTAAAAAACGATGCTGTGGTAATATATTCAATTGCTGTAATGTGTTACCTTTTTTAATACACAATTTCAAAAATTTATAGAATATTACGAAATGTATATGATTAAAAAGATATAAACATGACTCATAGTGGTAACGTGCGCAGCTAACGTGCAAGAGAATATAGGTTTATAGCTGTCACTGTTTTTGAAATAGAGATTCGTTAACGATTGTGATGACTTGTATACAGTGTCAATAGCCGTAAAAGCTGTTCTTATCGAAACGCAAAACGTAGGTCAGTTATCTTTAACAGACCTTTTCGTCCATTGGTGAATATGGAATAAAAATTCTATAAAACAACCGAATCACAAAACAATTTCTAAATATTCTAAAACATTCGTTATAATTTCTATTATTAGTAAATAAAATTTTTAATCCATTATGTATATAAATTATTAATTTTATCCATTTAAATATATGAAGCTTCCGGAATAAAATGAAAAAAGATTGCGATTTTAAAAGTATATTTCAAAAATGTACCAAAAAACAAAGGTTCCACCGAGATTTGAACTCGGATCGCTGGATTCAAAGTCCAGAGTGCTAACCATCACACCATGGAACCCATATTCCCATGCCGGGAATCGAAACCGGGCCGCCTGGGTGAAAGCCAGGAATCCTAACCACTAGACCACATTGGGACTTGTCACTTGTTGATACGAATGTTTCCACCTGAGTTATTTACCTGAGCTCAAAACAAGTTATGTATATATTTACTTCGTGCCAATTACGAAATGTCTCTATGAAGATTTTGTCACGATACGATATATTTTTCGTTAGAATGAACTTAAGAAATGTCTTCTTAGATGGGTAGTAATTTAATTTTAAACCAAAAATTAAATGTAAAAATTTAATTTAAAAAAAAACTTGGAAAGTTGTACACTCTTACTCACAACAGTTTTATTTTAGTGAAAGATTTAAGTTGAAGCAAAACCGGTTGATGAAATAAAGAATCAAAAGCTAACTTAGGTATAAATTTTGATACATTTAAATTTAACAAAGTCTGTTAAATACAGATCTATAATAGTTAAAGTAAGGAAAAATGGGGCATTAGTATTTGTGTCCATTTTCGTCAACAAATATGGTGACTGTAGAAGAAATTATTTTTTCCAGACACAGATCTTAATATCCAATTTTAAGAAATACGTAAAAGATAGAATACTTAAAGAAACGATTTAATTTTTAAACCGACAGTCCTAAAACTGCAAAAAAAATTCTTGTTGCGATTAGTACAAGGCACACCAATTCAGAAAAGTGATTCGTATGCAAATATCATGAATAAACCCAAAGAGACGAAAGAACAAGCAAAATGCTTGCAATATAAAGAAGGTGAAATGTACAATAAAAAGGACCAAAAACCCTATTAAAAGACATTCTTCGTCAGTTAAAACGATTTAAATTGTGTAATATGATTAGTAGAAACTATCTGCGTAACTTTAGAAATGGTAGAATAATGACAATCTTGAGAAGCTGATAGTGTGACAACAGGGCTCAACATATCGATTTTTTAATGGACAAAATGAGCTTAAAAGCCTTCTAAACCAAAAAAAAAAAAAAAAAAAATGGTGTTGGTTTGCTCAGAATAACTACGCCAATGGAAGATGGGTTTTATAATTCTGTAGGTTAAACAAACAAAGATCGAAAGACAGCGGACAAAATGAATTACCAGTTGCATTCGACAATGAAACGCTTTACCAGTTAACTGTCATAGTGGTTGACTATTTGCCAGAGACGTGAATGTCATTCACAGTTGTTCATCGCTGGTACTATTTAGAGAACTCCAGCCATCTTTGTTCCTGCTGCCCTTCCTAGTGTTACTTTTCAGACAAAAGAAAAATAATTCATTACTAGCAAAGTTATGCTCGCAAATTCGTCCGCTCAACAACATTTACTATCGTCTCCAGATCTCCAACTGTCCATGCTCCTGCCAAAATCCCTCAAGAACTATTTCTCAAGGAAATTTCTGGAATAGCTTTTAATCCAAATCTCACTCCAAGATTTGCAGAAAACTTCACCATTGCTCTCAAGCTTTTAGAAATTCAGCAAAACGGTTCCATCAACAAGAGTGCAGATCAACAATGTCCATTCAAGAATGTCTAGAACAATAGCTCTGTTCTAGACACTCTTTTCCCTCAGAGGTTTTAAAATGAAATAACGTAACGATGTTTGAGATTTGCTTTAAGCATCGTTTTTAAGCAATACCATAAGAAATAAAGGCATATTACCTTTGCCTTCTCTATGCCTTAGTTGGAGTAATATATTCAGGAAAATTCTCGATCAAGCAGCTCATTATTAATATCGTCAGCAGGGAAGTCAAGAGGTAGACCTCGGATTCAGATCCTTATCTTGAGGTAATAGATAAATACGATCTATCACCTTCTGAAGATTCGTCATTCAAGGGTTCTCAGGAATCACAGTCAAGTAAATATACTTAGAAAGGAAGAAAATGGGTTTAAGTTAAAACATCATGTTGTGGAACCTTGTTGGGTTTCACAGCTTCAAAAGACATTTACTTGAACCTTTTATTTTCTTCAGAGCAGGATCGATAGTTTTATATGGGAGGCGATGATAATTTATCTTCAAGGGCTCTTTTCAGCTTGCAAAATCGTTCTTACAAAACGTTGCATTTGCGCACTTCGCAAATAAGTCATAGATTTCTCAGCTCGAAGGTCAATTATGTTGTTGCACTCATAGCTTCCGAGCGGATTTTGATGGCAGTATTATTGTAGTATTGAATTTGATTCCTTATTTAATCTCAATATGTTATCTAATTATTATAAACATGCATTTCACAGGTTTTGTTGAACTTAAATATATCAAAACATTATAGCTTTTATTTCTATATTTTCTAACCCTATTCCTCTATACTGCAAATCTCTCACGATACAAATGTTGCGACCATTCAGGCAGTGCCTTCCAATTGTTTTGTTAAATTTATAAATTTAATCATTGAACTAAATTGAATTATCATCCATCTAAATAAGGTAGCTTTTACATTCATTCTGACGAAGAAAAATCGAGGATATCGCGATAAAATCTTTATAAAGACATTCCTTAATATTCGTGACGTCGTAATATATTCAAAACGTGCTTTCAGATCATGCAAACAGTCCAGGTGAAAAGATTCATTTGTAGATGCAGCGAGTGACATGTTATCTAGTGTTTTAGTTTTCCTATCTCTCTGTAGTAGGAGGTTCCATGGTGTAATGGTTAGCACTCTGGACTTTGAATCCAGCGATCCGAGTTCAAATCTCGGTGGAACCTGGGTTTTTTTCTTTTATATTCTTTGATTTCCTTTTAAATTTACTAAAATACAAATATATATTAAAAAAAAAAAGTCTCTAAAGATTATGAACAGTAAAATTTAACATCAAATTACATTCTTTTTTTTTGAAAATTATCCTGTCATTTTTTACGAGTTATGTTATATTAGCATTTTTTTGAAGTTATCAAAAAAATATTAAACAAAAAAAAATATGCAATTAAGTATATTCGGTCAATAGTTATACAATCAAAATGTATCAATTCTTAATAATCAATGGCGATTTCATATGGTAAAACAAGATGGCTGAGCATACAGCATTATTTTAAAATAGATGCTAATGTAAAAATGGATACCTGAAGCAGGCCTCTGGCCAAACATTTCTGAATCCTGGCTCTTTTCGGTAATTTTTTTTTCCTTCAATGCTTACGTTTCCAATTTTAACCAGAACTATTTATATATTTCAAATAATAATTCAGTATGTTTAGCCAGACAAGTGAAAATTATATTACAAATTTTACATTCATCAAATAAAAAGTTCCGAATGTTACGAAATAAAAAACATACCACCAATCAAATGTTAAAACATAATACTAATATTTCTACTTAATTTTGATTTCTCACTTTCAGTATAGTTATAATTTGAATTGTGATTGTCGTTTTAGATGATTGAACATTTTAGGCTGTAATTTTCCCTCCTTGTAAAATACAACGCTTACGGAATGGAAAAGATTATCAGATCACGAGATAGGCTCATGCATTTCTACTTTTAACTGAATGAAGCTGAAGTTATTATGTGGTATTTTATAGTGAAGAACAAGAGTCTGAATGGTTTGATTCATAATGCATTGATACTCAAAATATTTCATATCCAAGTTCCAGATATCCGCTGTGATACTGAAATCGAATGATGAAGCCTATTTTAGATAAAAAAAAAAACAAACTTTTTTAAAATTAGATTTGTAAAATGAGAGAAAATTGAGAACGATTCCTTAATATAAGAACGCATTACAAATTGAATTTTTATTGTGTTCAAGTAAAAACTAACCAACCATTATACCATTATAATCTCTTAACCATTAACCATTATAATCCAACTCATTAACCATTAACCATTATAATCTCTTGACACAATAATATAAATATCAAATGGGATCAATTGCTTCCAAGTGACCTAAATATGCACTGGTTTATGCTTTACTGCCTTAGCTGTAAACATCCGTCGATGGCTCAGTTGGCAGAGCGGTGGACTGTAGATGGTTGGTAACAGAGATACATAGGTCGCTGGTTCGACTCCGGCTCGACGGATAAGAATTTTTTTTGCTTCCAATATTAAGTAATTTTATAAATACGTGATTAATTTCAAAAATACTTATTTGTACAATTCATTGTAGAATTAATGGGTTGTTTTATTTTTTAAAGGTTGCTTAGCCCATTAATAAAATTTCTAAACTTTTAAAAAATTTCTAAGTTGAAAATTTAATGTTGACAGAATGTAAATGATTACTGGCATATAACAGAATGAAGATTTTTGGTTTATGACATTTCTACAATGCTTCCTTCAAATTAGGAATGAAAAAGATTTTTAAAAAATGTGACAGAATGCAAGTGATATCGGTTCGTTCATTCATTTCTGCCACTGCCTGAATTAAACCGAAGTTATTATACGGTATTTTACATCGAAGAGCAGGAGCTGAAACTCTTTGGTGCACAGTGCATTGATCTTTGATTTAAGAAAGTGTCAAGTCGTACCGGAAGCATCAAACAACCACAAACTACAAACTTGTAAGCCGAAAAGTGCTTTTGAAGAGCTTTACAAAAATACAATAGAACCTCTGCAAGTTTCTTAGTGACCTAAATATGCACTAGTTTATGCTTTACTGTCTTAGCAGTAAACATCCGTCGTGATATTTTGAATATATATGTGATATTTTATTGAAAAGCGAGTGTTGGAACGGCTTGGTGCATAGTGTATTCAGTTTTGGATCTCAGAAAACGTTTGAAACCAAACTGACTATGTCGTATCAGAAGCACCATGTCTATATTGAAGCATAATAGATTCATTAGCGTAAAAATTTTTTTGTTAATTAAAAAAGGAAAATGGGGTGTAGTGTAACACTGGTGCACCCTGTGTGAGATTGAATAGTGTCCATTATAGAGGTAAATGAATTCCAGACAAAAACAGAAGACATTGGAAAACAAATTCATCACCTATTTATTATGAATATAATGCTGCAAAAACGGCTTATTCCTGCTGAAGAGTCGAGAACTTTTATATAACGAAAAAAAAAAAAGTAACTGTCTTGCACATCATTTCATGTTTCCGACACGTTATTTTTCACCCAGGTTGCAGATATCCTATGTAATATTGCAAGTAAAGACAGAAGCATATTTTTGATAAAAAAATAATTATATTTTTCTTTTTGAGAAAGTTCAAGCAGAAAGCCTTAACAGCTATGCCGATTGTAATGTCAGTACTCAAGAGGATAAATATAAAATGGGATTGTTTCACAGTGACCTGAATATAAACTGTCTTAAAGTTTAAAGATCTATTGATATACAGCCGTCGATAGCTCAGTTGGCAGAGCGGTGGACTGTAGATGGTTGAAAACAGAGATCCATAGGTCGCTGGTTCGACTCCGGCTCGACGGATTGGAATTTTTTTTTTCTTCTTATATTAGATATTTTTATAAACACGTAATTCATTTCATAAAATACTTATTTTTTACAATTCACTATAGAGTTATTGGGTTGTTTTATTTTTTAAAGGTTGCTTGAAAATGGAATGAACCCATTATGACAGCCCTTGAAGCAAGTCAATGAGCAATTGTTCATCTGTCCATACCTCCAGTATCTTGGAGATCCGCATTGCAAATTGATTAATTCATTAATTAAATTAAATTAATTAATTTTAGTTTTATATGGGAAATTTTTTTCTCTTATATAAGATATTTAGCAGGATATAAAGTTAGGAATAAATACCGTCAGTGGCGAAGCGTGTAGATCAGTTTTCAGATTATTTTTTTTATTCTGGGTTCTAGTCTGAGTCAAGGAGGGAACAAAATGGAAAATGAAACATATGAATAAATGAGTGAGAGAGATGGAAAGTGTGTATGAGAGAGAGAGAGAGAATTTTTTCTAACTTAAAAACGAATGAAAATTATTTATAAAGGACTTACTGCAATATATATATATATATATATATATTATATATATATATATATGTATGTATATAATATAAGTTTTTATAAAATATTTTATCTATATAAGTTTTATATAACTATTATAAATATATATACACACAATAAAAAATTACAATCCATTCGCTTGCAAATATATGAAATATTTTTTCTTTTATGCATGAATTAATTGCTTTATGGTTACATATTTTCTTTTATTAAAATTTAACAATCTTATCATTTTCCTATTCGTTCTAGTATAAAAATATTAATAAAATTATGAAATAAAACTCTGAAAAAAATATTATCAGGAAATGGCAAATGTAGAGTACCATTTTCTAAATACATTTCAAAAAGTACTTAAAAAAGTAAGGTTCCACCGAGATTTGAACTCGGATCGCTGGATTCAAAGTCCAGAGTGCTAACCATTACACCATGGAACCTCATCTTCCCATGCCGGGAATCGAACCCGGGCCGTCTGGGTGAAAGACAGGAATCCTAGCCACTAGACCACATGGGACTCGCAACTTGATGATAAGATTGTTTGCACCTGAGTTATTTACCTGACCTCAAAAACATGTTCTGCATATATTAAGACTTCGTGCCAATTACGGGACGCCTCTATGAAGATTTTGTCACGATATTCTTTTTTTATATATATGTTTCGTCACAATGAACTTAAGAACTGTCTTCCTAGAAGAGTAGTAATTTAATTTTTGGACTAAAAATTAAATGTAACAATTCATTAAAAAGCTGAAAGATCGTGTATGAATGTTCGCAACAGTTTGAGGCTAATGAAAGATTTAAATGGAAAAACACAGTGTAAAGAAATAAGGAATCAAAAGCTAAGCTATGCATGTTTGGATATATTTGATATATATAGTCTTCAATATGTTAAGTAATTATTACATATCTGTATTGAATAGGCTTTGTTAAACTTAAATATATCAAAACATTATAAATTTTATTTCTATATGTCCTAACCCTACTTCCCTACACTGCATATCTTTCACGATACAAATGTTGCGACCCTCCAGGCACTGCCTTCCGATTTTTTGTTAAATTTATAAATTTAATTATTGAACTAAAATTTTTATCCATCTAAATAAGGTAGTTCTTACATTCATTCTGACGAAGAAAAAATCGAGGCGAAATGAATGTCTATATGATAAAACTTCATATAGATAAAATCATCGTGATAAAATCTTCATCAAAATAAATCATAGATAAAAGTTGTGTGATTTTATCGGAGTACCGGGGGAATAGTCCCCACACCTCCAGTTACAAATTAAAATTAAGCTGCATAATAAAAAAAATCAAAAATTATAAAAATAAAAGAATTAACATTAATAAAGCAGCATTGCTCTTAAAAATTAAGTGTTTTACTATAAAACAAATACTAGGGAGAAGGATAGAATTTAAAATTAAATTTAATCTTTGCACAGTGCATAAAAGTTGAAGTCTCTGGAATTAAGAGGGAAAGAAAAAAAAGGAAAGATGGTGCAAGCAACACGAAGATGGTACAACTACTCAAAACAAAAATAAACCTTTTCTACAACTATAAATACCACGAGTGGGCGGAGTAAGTTGAGGTGGGCTTCCTATTGGAAGCTGTGGTGATGTGTTATGTTTTTGGAAGGAAAGTGAGTTGTTTACGTAACAAAAAAAAACCTAACCTGGGTCAATATGAATTCTTTTAGGTGCCGGGAAACTATTGAAGTCTAAATCAAAAATCGCGCGGGGTCGTTTTTTATTGTTTTTATGTGGCTGGTATTCTGGAAGATTTAAAATTAATGGATTATCACTGAGCGGGATTTTATTAAGAAAATTTTCTGCAAGTTTTTTGGCATAATTCAGAATTGGTTCAATTTTGAGATCGGCATGAATTCGGTGTCTATTATAATAATGTGGTGCGTCAGTGATTCTCATTAGAACTCTATTTTGGAGGAGGGTCTGCATATCTCTTCAGGTATTGCATGGAAGCGTTGATCCAAATAGGGGCAGCATATGTTAAAATTGGCCTAATGCAGGCTTTGTAGGCAAGGAGTTTGTTTCCAATCGCGAGCTTGCTTTTCCGCGAAGTTAAAGGATTTAATGCGTAGTAAGCTTTATTAGCTTGGTCAACTTTATGATTTATATGTTTTCTGAAATTTAGTTTTTTATCAAGGATAATTCCGAGGTACTTATATGTGTCTACAAAAGGCACTGGTTCATCGAAGATGCGTAATGGGTTAACAAGGTCTAAACGCCTTCGCCTGTGGAAGATTAGGAGAGCACATTTACTGGGGTTTACCTTTACCTTCCACAAGCTAAGCCAGGTTTGTAGTCTATTAATAAAAGTTTGTAGTCTGAACATAAGGGTGAATGGGTGCTGATGTTGTGTGATGACCGCGGTGTCATCTGCATACATTGCCGTATTGACCAGCGGATCTTTAGGGAAATCATTTACGTAGATATTAAATAGGAGTGGTGAAAGGATCGACCCTTGTGGGAGACCGCATTCAACACTTCTGGCTGTAGAGATAGCTTCGTTAACCTTAACTCTAAAGTTTCGATTAGTTAGGAAAGATTTAATAAGATTTGCTAGCGGAGCGGGAAATTAAGCTTTTTGAATTTGAAGTACAGACCAGTATGCCATATCTTGTCGAACGCTTTCGCGACGTCAAGAAATAGTATACCGGTAAGACTTCTGATGCTGAAACCGTGGTGGATGAGTTCCGTTACTCTGAGCAGTTGGTGGGTCGTACTGAGATTTTCCTGAAACCAAACTGCTCCGGGATAATAATATTACTATTTTCACAGAATAAATTAAGGCGGTTGAGAATTACATGTTCATAGATTTTACTTAAGTTACTTAGTACAGAAATTGGTCTATAGTTGGCTGGAATTTTAGGATTAGTTCCATGTTTATGGATTGGAGAAATTAATGCAGTTTTCCACGCGGTCGGAAAGTAGTTAAGTTTAAGTAATTCGTTAAGAATAACGACCCACCACCAAAGATACTTGTTTGGAAGGAAGCGGATCATATTGGCATTAATATTGTCAATCCCAGAGGCTTTCTTGGGGTTAAGAGATTTAATGAATTTAATAACCTCTGTGGCAGTTACATTTTGAATATAATTAGTATGGGGGCAGTTAAAATACTTCTCCGTTTCAGAGGCAATTAAGTTATTGGTGAAGCTATGGCTAGTATTTGGGTTTAACTCGAATTGGAGCTTCCAACAATCTGCAATCTTTTCCGCCTTTTCAGCCGGTGATAATGCCATGTTGTTGGCGTCCAATTCGAGGGGTGGAATTATTTGAGGGGATTTCCTAAGCTTTTTCACTTCCTTCCAAAAAGCTGTTTGGTTCTCAGTTAGTGAGTCGGTATGTTTTTCCCAGACTGAATTTTTATAAATATAAATTTTGGTTTTGATTTTATTTTCTAGTTTTTTATAAGCTTCCTTTATCGTTGGGTCCCTAGACCTTTGATAAAGTCGTCTTAGATAGTTTTTATTTTTAATCATTAGTTTAATCTCTTTTGGAAGTCGGCCTTTAATATTTAAATATTTAGGTTTGGAGGAGTTATTAAGTGCAGCATAAAGATCCTTAGTAAAGTTTTCTATTGCATTATCCGCGTCCTCTTCATTGTTGATAGTAGTTAATTTTAAGTTAGTTCGCTGCAAGTTAAAGTTATAATCGTCCCAATTAGTAATGAAGAGGTTGGGTATAGTTTGCGGTTTGACGTTTAAATTTATTTCTAATAGGCAAGGAAGGTGGTCAGAGCTAAGTTCTTGGAAAACTGCCGCCGTGGCTGGATAGGGAATGTTTTTAAAAGTGGCAAAGTCAATAATATTCTGCGCGTTATATCGAGGGTCAATACGGGTTGCAGATGTAGGTGCAATTATTCTATGGTTGTTTTCATTAAGGAATTTATTTAACTGCACACCTCTTTGATTATTTTTACTATTGTTCCAAGAGGTGTGGGTGGCATTAAAATCGCCCGCGAAAATGACGTTGTTATGAATTTTTTGAAGTTTCTTAAGGTCTTCAAAAGGTGTTCCTTTACCTACAATACAGTAAATGGAGATGAATACTATGGAGTTTTTTTCCGTGATTTTTAATTAAGAATAGTGGCTTCCGTGGAAGTCAGCGTTGGCGTAGGAATTTGATGGTGAACCAATGCGTTTTTGACAAAGATACAAGTCCCGCCCCCGCGCGGAGTGTTGTGATATTAACCCTATCGTTCCTATAGAGCGTGAAGTTAGGAATTTCCGTTCTAAACCCGGTTGTAAAAAGTCTCTTGAATTAAAAATAAGTCAAGATCGTGGTCGGAAACAAACTCTTTAACCTCTTCTAATTGGCGGCGGATGCCAGCGGCATTCCAGAAACCGACCCGAAGAGAGTGCAGGTTGATGACTCTATTGTTGCTATTATGAAAGAACATGTTTACATTCTATTGATTCTAATATTATTATAAAATTTAAGAAGGATTACCGCCTTCTCGTGGTGATCATTAGTGGTATTTAGGGCAGGTAGAGCGGCTCTAACTGCGTCTAGCAGAATGTCAAAGTCCACACTTTGGTCGTCAACATAGGCGAGCAAGAGTTTAAAAAACTCCATCGCCGATTTGTTGAGCGGTGCCTCAGTGGGAGGAGTTAAACTGGTAGCGCGACCTGCTGCAATATCAGCGAAATTACTTCGGTTGCTTGCGGGTGGCTGAATCCTGGTTGGGGTGCTTGCATGGGCTTATTTATTTTGCTAGCATATTGCGTAGCAGTCTTAGTTGGCACTTTTTGTGCGTTTTTTCCCACTTTAGGAGCGGGGGTGTTATTGTCCAAAACCTATTGGGGTTCTGTTGGGGGTATCGGGGGCATTGGCGCCAGTTCGCCGCGTGGTCCCCTGAGCAATTAGCACATTTCAAGGGCTGTTCTATTCCCAATGTGCAGTCTCTGGCATCGTGTGGCTCTGCACATTTAACACACCTCTTAGGGAGGTGGCATGCTACACTTGAATGAAAAACCCCTGGCATCTGTAACACTGGGGACTCTATTTCTGCCTTGGTATCGTTCAACACTGATCCGGATGCCGAGTAACTCGGTCACCCTATAAAATTCCTCAGCAGTGAGGGAGTTGTTCAACTGAACGTAAAACAATGGCATAGGCCTCTTGTTACCCTTGGTCAGTTGGTTAACTGCGAGTACCTTGTACCCCAGTGCATTAATGGCAGATTGGATGGCCTCCTTTGAAGTCAGGGAGGGCAGACCTCTAATCAGACCTTTATGGGTCTGTCTTGCTTCAAATTAAAGCATTTAAACTCCATGCCGAGTTGAACAAGCTTATTCTTAAGCCTGAGGTGTTCAACCTCGGAAGTGACAGTGAGTTTGAGAAATCTGTCTCTAGAGAGAACAGATCTCATGGATGGTGCGGCCGATTTCAACAGGATGCACATGCTTGGCCAGTTGGCCACAGTCTTTACAAAAGGGGGGGAATTTTAGGTTTCCTTGCTAATTGCTCAGTAGGGATTACCTCATCAGCCACCTTTGGTGTGGGGTTAGTAGAATTTAAAATATTAGTATTACTACTACTTATCTGAGTTGGTACTGGTGTAGCTGGCTTGTTTCTAGCGACGAGGTGTTTCGCGGGTAAAATAAACCCGTCGTCATCCTCGATCCTTCTTTTCGGCTTCTTTTTGTCAGCCTGGATCGCCTTACTCGGTCTGGCAGAGCTCTGATGCCGGGGTTTCTCCTCGGTTGGTTGGGATGTTGGTGGTTTCGGATTTCTCCGTTCTTCCACAGCCAATTTGATTTTTTCCGCTTCCGCTGGAGTCGCCGGCAACTTTGCCAGGGGGACACCTAGGTTTTTATCAGCAGTTCCACTTTTTGCACCAGATCGTTAGTCTGGCAACCAGCTTGGCATCCTTGTCGCTGTTAGAAGCGGCCTGCATACAGTTGTGTAGAAATTCCAACTGTGTCTGTAATTCTGAGATAAGTTCCATATTTTCATAT